>CM049816.1:339318-359318 GCA_027422435.1 Schizopygopsis pylzovi
CATTCATGTCTCCGGATGTGTTTGATCAGCTAAAGCGGTCCGGTTCAGACGTGTCAGTCACGAGCGATCCGTGCGTCACACCTGTGAGCATCACGTGCGCGCGCAGCGCAGGTAGAAGGATGTTTATTCAGTCATATACAGTATTCTGGGCTGGACGCTCCTCCCAGCTCAATGCTTTGGGATGTTCTTGTGAGACGGACCTGATCCGGTACGTGTGGCTTTATGTTTGCTCTGAACTCTGTGTAATCGAGTTATTATTGTGTGATTCGAGTCACTATTAGTGCTTTCTTCAAATGTGATGCGTTCCCTGAAATGAGAGATTGATGTGTGACTCTTGTGTGCACTTGTTCATCATCATCATCTAATCTCGTGGAGGTTTGAGAAGCGCACGTAGTCTGTGACTTCAAACTTTATTCTTGTGCTTTCAGCGCTCAGTCTTTACTGCAGCAGCTTTCAGAAGCGTGTCAGAACCTAGCCAGTCTTAAGGGACAATTTGGGACAAAATTGAGATGTATGCATCATCTGAATATCTCCATTGATGTATGGTTTGGACAATATTTGAAAATCTGGTGCAAAAATATCTAAATATGGAGAAAATCAGCTTTAAAGTTGTTGAAATGAAGTTCTTAGCAATGCATATTAATAATCAATAATTAAGTTTTGATATATTTACGGTAGGAACATGATCTTAATATCTAATGATTTTTGACATAACAGAAAAATGTATAATTTTGAGCCATACAATGTATTGTTGGCTATTGCTACAAATATACGTGTGCTGCTTAACTGTAAAATTAAGTAAAATGTTCCTGTTATCGGTCATCGCAGATACAGTTATATGATGCGGAGTTCTCCGTCTGATCCGGGTCGAAGTGATAAACGTGTAAACAGACCTGTGCGGTGCTCTGTTGATGTGTCTGTGTGCTGTAGGGAAGAAGCACTATTATTTTTTAATTAGGCAGATGCAAACACAATGAGTCACAGGCTTCGGGCTGTTATTGTTTATGTTGGCTTTCATGCGGCGGCTGCCAGTTGTCTTTGGGTCGACTGAATAATCCACCCCCCACCCCCCCCCCCCCCCTCCCAAAAATAAATAAATATTTTTGCTTTGCATAACGTGTCTTGCAATAATCTAGAAGTGTCTTCGTTCACATACTAGGACTGGTTTGCATACTAGGACTGGGTGGCATACTAGGCTTGCATACTAGGACTGGGTTGCATACTAGGCTTGCATACTAGGACTGGGTTGCATACTAGGCTTGCATACTAGGACTGGGTTGCATACTATTGCTGCGTCTAGGGCTGGATAATGTGGCCAAAGTTTATATCATGATATATTTCTTTACTTCAATATAAACAATAATTAAAAAAGCCTCAGAAAATCTCCTCTTATGAAACTAAATAACATTTTAGAAATAAAAACGGTAAAAATTAATGTTATGTTCACTTTTAATTTTTTATTTAGCCTTCATGCAAACAAGAAATGTGAAATGACTGTCAAATAAACATAAGACTCTCAGATTCACCTTATTAATCATAATCAAAATGAGCTTTATTACAAATACGAGGGATTTGTTTTCGTGACAGTGCAATATTAATATATTTAACTTTAAACTACAATATAGGCTGATTATTATTATATGTGACCCTGGAGCACAAAACCAGTGTCAATTTTGTGAGATTGAGATATATGCATCATCTGAGAGCTGAATAAATAATATTTCCATTGATTTATGGTTTGGACAATATTAGAAAATCTGGTGCAAAAAAATCAAAATATTGAGAAAATCATCTTTAAAGTTGTTCAAATTAAGTTCTTAGCAATGCATATTACTAATCAATAATTACGTTTTGATATATTTATGGTAGGAATATCTTCATGGAACATGATCTTAATATCTAATGATTTTTGTCATAATAGAAAAATTATAATTTTGACCCATACAATGTATTGTTGTCTACTGCTACAAATATACCTCGACTAATATGAAAAGTGCTCAAAAAAAACCATGGAGCAACAACAAAGAAACAGTTATTATAAGTTGATGTACAAACATTTAAATAAGGCATAGTTATGATATTTTATTTGAGTGTTGATTTATTAAAATAAAAAACAGCAGTGGAGTTTAATTTCAGACTTATCAATGATGACAGGTTTTTCTGTAAGATGTATCTCCTTAAGAAAAATTTTCATTTTTATTATTTTGTAATATTTCCAAGGTTGCACCAGTCATTCATAAGTTCTTAAAGTAAAACGTTAAGTCCGAACTAAATAAAGATTTGAGATTTATCGTGATAATTATCGATATCGGCTGAATTATCGTGATAATTTTTTGGGCCATATCGCCTACAAAGTATGTTTATTCACATATTGTTCTTTCTCTTAATATATACGTGAGTGTAAATGTCAGCAGCATCATATATGCCTAAAGGTTGTTGGGTAAAGAAGAGCATATTGATGCAGTTTATGATATTGTATTACAGCCGATACCGACCAAACGCTTGAGCAAATATGTAGGTTATACATAGAGTTACACTTCAACTGAAAAAATATTTAGTAGCGCATAAGTTGTGCAATTTTAGGTCAAAACTAGGCTAAGTTGTTTGCATGAAGGCTAAATAAAAAATTAAAGGTGAACATTACATTAATCTTTAAACCGGTTTTATTTCTAAAATGTTATTTAGTTTCATTGGAGGAGATTTTCTGAGGCTTTTTAAAATATTGTTTATATTGAAGTAAAGAAATATATCATGATATAAACTTTGGCCACATTATCCAGCCCTAGACGCAACAATATTTTCAACCCAGTCCTAGTATGCAAGCCTAGTATGCAACCCAGTCCTAGTGAGCAATCTAGTATGCAACCCAGTCCTAGTATACAAGCCTAGTATGCAACCCAGTCCTAGTATGCAAGCCTAGTATGCGTATACAAGCCTAGTATGCAACCCAGTCCTAGTATGCAAGCCTAGTATGCAACCCAGTCCTAGTATGCAAGCCTAGTATGCAACCCAGTCAGAAGACACTTCTAGATTATTGCAACACACTTTATGCAAAACAAAAAATATAATATATTTTTTTGGGGGGGTGGTATAGTCAGTCGACCCAAAGACAACTTGCATTTAGTTGGTGCAACCGGGCGGGGCGGGGGGGGGGGGGTTGTTGGTAACCGGGGGGGGTGATTGAGCTGAATTGAGAGCTTGTGGATTGGACTCAGATCATAACATCTGTTGAGTGTGTTTCAGCTCAACGCTTTGACTATTAATGACTGGACCCCCCCCCGCCGGCGCCCCGAGATCTCCCATCGTGCCGTGTTCCTGCGAGCGTCTCTGTAGAACAGCATCAGGGTTCCTGGACGACGAGCTTCGGCTAAAAATAGCGCAGAACAGAGCGAAGCCGGAGCTATTCCTGCTCTTTCTAATTGCAGCCCCCTGTGAAACACGTTCAGTCACGGCACTGCTGGGAGCCAGCGTGCGGACGCAATCTACACTTCCAATTAACCTGACGACCTTTGTGCTATAACTCAGAACGTGACTTCTGAACGCTGCAGCGCTCGCATCTATTATTACCATGTGACCCCACGCCGATCACCTGGGTCACGTGACTGCATCAGGTGATCACATCTGAAGGGTCTACAGCACTTTATACAATACAGATGGTTTCTAAGCTGCTCTACAGCCATCGAGAAGAAAGTAATTCAGATCTTGGGGTAGATTTGGAGATGTTGATCCATGCTTTTGTGTTCTCGAGACTTGACTAGTGTAACTCGCTCTACATTGGCGTCTCCCAAACATGTTTAAGTCGGCTGCAAGTGTGGCCAGACTCCGCAAACCTGATCACATCTCTCCTATTCAAGCTAGAGTTGATTTTAAAGGTTTAATTGTTGTTTATAAGAGCCCCGCCATATGTATCCGAGCTCCTCTGTTTTTTCTACTAATGACTGTACAGCACTTTCGGTGCAACTCTCTGTTGTTTGAACTTAACAAGTGATGCAAAGAAAGTTCAGCTTTACTGAATTACCCTGATCTTAATGTTTATAATATCTTAATATCTTATAGGTGCATGCTGCAGATTGGAGCTGGACGATAATAAACAATCGATAAACAATTAGGGATGCACCGGTTAGATCGTTTTTTACGTTTTGCGCCCTCGTGCACACTAGTGGTTGAACGACTTGTTGCTAGTCGCTGATGATGTCATTAATGAACAAATTAGTCTGGAGCTGATACTTGAACACTTTGTGCACACATGACTATTGCTCCTATAACAGCTTATTTTATCAGTTCTTTCATCTTTGGGTCGTTATATTTCTCACAGATTTCTGCTCGTTCTAAATCGGATACAGATAAGTAGCACAGTATAGATTATATTCATATGAATGAATGCATTAGCGTGCATTAGTGTGAATTAATTCTACCTGGCAGCGTCTGTCTATTAGTAATGAAGCTGTGGGATTTAGTTTAGATGCTAGAACTTTTCAGTTACTAAGCTACTTTACTGAGAAATCATAGAACAGTGTTGACAATGCATGTCCGCGCTGAATGATTGTGTGCGCGTGATGTACGTGCTACTGTCTGTAGCGCATTAGATTAGAACGCGATTAACTTACCTGTACTATAAACTGTTTAAAACGTGCATTCTCCGAGCATCCAGTAATATAATCACACATGTCTTGTGGAGTGCTTTCGGAGCATGCATTTATTTGTAATTCTAACTGTTTGGAAACGGAGCATAAATGTGGAAGTTCTTCAAATATTTCTTATCCTGTTGCGCCCTCTATAGGACCAGCGACTAGTCGACGTCAAGCTTAAAGCATTAAAGCTTTAGAGCATTAAAGTCGACTAGTCGGTGCAACCCCTAGTGCACACTACATTGTAATCATTTGCGAACATGTCATTTGTGTGGAAGACGTTAGGCACAAGCACAACAAACATAGATACCAAGAAACGAACAGCCGTTGGTGTACTGGCGCACGAATAAGAGCATAGACAAGAACCGTTGTTTAGCGCAGCTTCTCATGTGTTGGATGAGAAACGAAAAACTAACCTTCTTTTTGCAAAGAATAAAAAAAACCTAAAAACTTGCACGCACTTTTGAAAAGCCATAAGTAAGCGTCAGTTCTGTACAGGATAATTATTTGTATTTGACCTTAAAATTACTTAATTTGATTTTAAAAGCACCTTCTGTAGCATCTTTGTTTTACTCGTTGCACTAATAAAATAATAACATTAGTTTATTTAACATTTTGGAACAATTTATATATATATAGCCTACTTTGGTTTTATTATTTTCACTGGTAAAAACCTTTTTTTGCACAACAAATGCTGATTAAGTAACATCTTTGTTTGGACTGTTGATTGGATTGTAACTATGCAGTTGTTGCTTTTAGTTTCACATGGTTACAGTTAATGTTTTCATTTAAGGCCAGTTATGTAGTTTCTACCCAATTTAAAAACAAAAGCTAAATTATGATGTCAGTGCCATCTATGTTTGTATGAAATGTACTGTCTTTAATTTCAGATGGTTACAGTTATTGTTTTCAAGAGCCAAAAGACAGTTTGGCCTCTTAAATCCCAAATAAACATAATTTTTATGTATGCTTTCATTCTTTCTTGTTTGTTGCTTAAAAAAAAACGGTCATCGGAATCGTGCAGTTAAAAAAATCGGTATCGTATTCGGGTAGTTTGCATGAAAAAATTATCGATATCGGAATCGGTCAGTTTGCATGCAAAACTATCAGTATCTGAATCGGGAAGTTTGTGTGAAAAAATTATCGGAATCTGAACCAGCCATGAAAAATCATAATCGGTGCATCACTAAACAATCAGGCACATCAGTTACATGTGAGATTTTCTTGTCTTGTGTAGTTTAGTTGATGTTTTTTGGGGATCAGCCGATTTAACTAGATTTTACAAAATGAGTTGGTGCTGAAATACTGTAGAGATTGATTGAACGCATGACCTTTGACCTCAACAGCTTCTGGAAGTGTGTCTGCTCCCTGTTAGAAGCGGATCAGTTTGTCAGATAATTATGCACGCTAAATATAACAAACCAGAGACGTATACGCGTCATTTGGAATTGCTGATGACCGACTGCATCGGCGCCGTTTCCCATGATGCCCTGCGGCCGTGCATTGGATTGGTTCAGTGATGACTCTGATCCTGATGAAGTGACTGATGATGAAGGAGCTCAGTGAAGCTCTCAGCTGCAGGTGGTATTTATTGATTACTCAGGCGCTGATCAATTGTGATCTGGAATGAGTGTTCCTGAAAGACGGATTGACGTACTCCCGTCGCCGCCGTGGGATTATCGGCTGCTTTAATCTAGAGAATATTTGTCGCCTCGTCTGATGTTACCTGAAATAACGCTGCTTAAAGTCTAAAAATACACGACACTCATTACGTAGATTTGACAGACTGAATGAACGGAACAGAGGGCTTTATCAGGAGATTTAACCGGATCATTTGTGTTTTATAACGCTTTATTTAATCTTTGAACAGATTGATAATACAGAGGAGATTGGCTTCTGCTTCAGAACGTTTACTGTAAATCACACACTTTAACCCTGTCGTTCATTACTATTTTTATATTGAGCGTTCACGATGTTAGCCGTAATTTAGTTTCATTTTCTCTCTCTGACTGTTTTATGTTAATGAGCTCTGTTATGATGGGTGTAGTTCACACTGTGTGGGCGGTTCTTATATGTTAATGAGCTCTGTTATGATTGGTGTAGTTCACACTGTGTGGGCGGTTCATATATGTTAATGAGCTCTGTTATGATTGGTGTAGTTCACACTGTGTGGGCGGTTCTTATATGTTAATGAGCTCTGTTATGATTGGTGTAGTTCACACTGTGTGGGCGGTTCATATATGTTAATGAACTCTGTTATGATTGGTGTAGTTCACACTGTGTGGGCGGTTCATATATGTTAATGAACTCTGTTATGATTGGTGTAGTTCACACTGTGTGGGCGGTTCATATATGTTAATGAACTCTGTTATGATTGGTGTAGTTCACACTGTGTGGGCGGTTCATATATGTTAATGAGCTCTGTTATGATTGGTGTAGTTCACTCTGTGTGGGTGGGTCATATGTTCATGAGCTCTGTTATGATTAGTGTGGTTCACACTGTGTGAGCGGGTCATATATGTTAATGAGCTCTGTTATGATTAGTGTAGTTCACACTGTGTGGGCGGTTCATATGTTAATGAGCTCTGTTATGATTAGTGTAGTCCACTCTGTGTGGGTGGGTCATATGTTAATGAGCTCTGTTATGATTAGTGTAGTTCACTCTGTGTGGGCGGGTCATATATGTTAATGAGCTCTGTTATGATTAGTGTAGTCCACTCTGTGTGGGCGGGTCATATATGTTAATGAGCTCTGTTATGATTAGTGTAGTCCACTCTGTGTGGGCGGGTCATTTATGTTAATGACCTCTGTTATGATTAGTGTAGTCCACTCTGTGTGGGCGGGTCATTTATGTTAATGACCTCTGTTATGATTAGTGTAGTCCACTCTGTGTGGGCGGGTCATTTATGTTAATGGGCTTGTTGCTGTGATGTTGTTCTGGAAGGACATATATACAGATTATTTTTGTCAGTAAATGTACACAGGGATGCAGGAACAATTTGATTGATCTGTTATGTGTCATAATTGGCAGTAAATTATTTTGGTTATATCCATCTTGATTTCTGGCTGGTTTATTTTCTCATAACTTTGTTATTTTATTAATGACATTAGCTGCTTTACAGCAGAATATGAATTTGCTTCATATTTGCTGAAGTGTGGATTCTGCTAATTTCCTGCTTTGAATCAATCTGTATTGTATAAAGCGCTATAGAAACACATGTGACTGGACCGCTCTGAGTGAATCCTGCGATCGCAGGTGTTTGGTCATGTGACCGCAGGGTAGTACACCTGTTGCCCTCTCTGTCTCTCTGTATTGCTCTCTCTCTCTCTCTCTATCTCGGCTGTCACTCGTTCCTCACAGCATTTTCTCGTGTCGTCTTGTTTTGCAGAAAGTGAGCGCTGTCCTCAGTTCATCGTTCGCCTGCTCTTCACCTTCAGCCTCGGCCTGGTAAGACTACATTAACTCAATTAAACCAGACAGTAACGAGCGGCGTCTGATCATCAGACGAGAGGCATTAGTGCGTTATGTGCTTTATTAGTGTGTCTGTTTTCTATCAGAATATGTTGCGTCTGCAAACAGCCAATCAGACGGCAGCGTTGCTCGCTTCTGTTCATTAAAGCGACAGTTCACCCTAAAATCAGAATAATTTAGTCTCACTCGTGTCCGGCAGAACCTGGCTGGGTACCAGACAACATCAAAACCTGTTGACTATCATTATATGACATGAAAAACACAATATATGAGATTTTAAAGGAGTGTACGGTCAACGAGTGCTTTATGGTGCATCTCAACTAGGGGTCGACCGATTATCGGCCTGGCCGATTATCGGCGCCGATATTAAGCATTTTACCGATTATCGATATCGGCCATTTTCAAAACAGATTTGCCGATTATTATTATTATTATTATATATATATATATATATATTTTTATTATTATGCAAACAAACATACTATTTACAGGTGACATTTATTGGTGAATAAATAATACAGGTGAAACTATTTAATGTTTAAATGCACTATTTGGCTCGATGCAGCCTGTCTGAGCTCAACACTCTGTGAGAGTGAGGCGATCTCTCAATCTCTGAGAGCAATCTCCGCCCACCGCTCATCTGATATGTAGAGAGTCACGAGTCCGACCAATCAACGCAGAAAACTGAAGCCAGTCTCACACCGAAAGCACATGCTAACTGGAGCTGCCTCAGTGATCACGCATCAGTTGTCTCTCAAAGGTACAATATGATTGCAATAAATCACAATCCACTACACTGAAGTTGCAAAACACCTCAATATAACCCATGATGTCCGCGATGCGGAAAATGCGGGCGGAATCGCGGAATGCAGTCATATAATGGAATTTACCGTATAACGCGGAATGTCACGGAATGTGTCGAAGTTTGGATGAATTAATCAAAAGTAGGTCAGTACACTTAAATCGACTCGCGCTATGGACTAGTATCTATAAATATTAAGCCGCAAAAACACTATTTAAATATGAATCCTGCATGTTCTGCATCTGTTAATGAATGACACAGACGTGCGGTTTCATTTACTGCACACATACATACTGAAGAGCGTGATGCTCGCGGTGACTTCAGCGTCTGCCGTCTCACTAAATGAGGACATAAATACATGAACAACATCCCCAGAACTGCTCGCAGAGTCACTTGATGAGCATTTGACCGTTTCATTTGAGTAAAACGATCGTCATATCATAATCGGGAAGTGTGCGTAAAAAAATAATCGGTATCGGAATCGGTCAGTTTGCTTGGCAAAAAAATCGGACTCGAGCAGTTTGCGCGAAAAAATTATCGGTATCGGAATCGGTCAGTTTGCGTGAAAAAATTATCAGTGTCAGAATCGGTCAGTTTGCGTGAAAAAATTATGGGTGTCAGAATCGGTCAGTTTGCGTGAAAAAATAATCGGTATCGGAATCGGGCAGTTTGCGTGAAAAAATTATCGGAATCTGAATCGGCCATGAAAAATCATAATCGGTGCATCACTAAACAATCAGGCACATCAGTTACATGTGAGATTTTCTTGTCTTGTGTAGTTTAGTTGATGTTTTTTGGGGATCAGCCGATTTAACTATATTTTACAAAATGAGTTGGTGCTGAAATACTGTAGAGATTGATTGAACGCATGACCTTTGACCTCAACAGCTTCTGGAAGTGTGTCTGCTCCCTGTTAGAAGCGGATCAGTTTGTCAGGTAATTATGCACGCTAAATATAACAAACCAGAGACGTATACGCTTCATTTGGAATTGCTGATGACCGACTGCATCGGCGCCGTTTCCCATGATGCCCTGCGGCCGTGCATTGGATTGCTTCAGTGATGACTCTGATCCTGATGAAGTGACTGATTATGAAGGAGCTCAGTGAAGCTCTCAGCTGCAGGTGGTATTTATTGATTACTCAGGCGCTGATCAATTGTGATCTGGAATGAGTGTTCCTGAAAGACGGATTGACGTACTCCCGTCGCCGCCGTGGGATTATCGGCTGCTTTAATCTAGAGAATATTTGTCGCCTCGTCTGATGTTACCTGAAATAACGCTGCTTAAAGTCTAAAAATACACGACACTCATTACGTGGATTTGACAGACTGAATGAACGGAACAGAGGGCTTTATCAGGAGATTTAACCGGATCATTTGTGTTTTATAACGCTTTATTTAATCTTTGAACAGATTGATAATACAGAGGAGATTGGCTTCTGCTTCAGAACGTTTACAGTAAATCACACACTTTAACCCTGTCGTTCATTACTTTTTTTATATTGAGCATTCACAATGTTAGCCGTAATTTAGTTTCATTTTCTCTCTCTGACTGTTTTATATTAATGAGCTCTGTTATGATTGGTGTAGTTCACACTGTGTAGGCGGTTCTTATATGTTAATGAGCTCTGTTATGATTGGTGTAGTTCACACTGTGTGGGCGGTTCATATATGTTAATGAACTCTGTTATGATTGGTGTAGTTCACACTGTGTGGGCGGTTCATATATGTTAATGAGCTCTGTTATGATTAGTGTAGTTCACTCTGTGTGGGTGGGTCATATGTTCATGAGCTCTGTTATGATTGGTGTAGTTCACACTGTGTGGGCGGTTCATATATGTTAATGAACTCTGTTATGATTGGTGTAGTTCACACTGTGTGGGCGGTTCATATATGTTAATGAACTCTGTTATGATTGGTGTAGTTCACACTGTGTGGGTGGGTCATATGTTCATGAGCTCTGTTATGATTAGTGTGGTTCACACTGTGTGGGCGGTTCATATATGTTAATGAGCTCTGTTATGATTAGTGTAGTTCACACTGTGTGGGCGGTTCATATATGTTAATGAGCTCTGTTATGATTAGTGTAGTCCACTCTGTGTGGGTGGGTCATACTCGTATGTTAACGAGCTCTGTTATGATTTGTGTAGTTCACACTGTGTGGGCGGTTCATATATGTTAATGAGCTCTGTTATGATTAGTGTAGTCCACTCTGTGTGGGTGGGTCATATGTTAATGAGCTCTGTTATGATTAGTGTAGTTCACTCTGTGTGGGTGGGTCATATATGTTCATGAGCTCTGTTATGATTAGTGTGGTTCACACTGTGTGGGCTGGTCATATATAGGGATGGGTATCGTTAAGGTTTTAACGGTACTACTACTCTTATCGATACTGCTTATCGGTCCGGTGCTTTAACGGTATTCTTATCGGTACTTTTTGTTATTTATATATATATATATACATACATATATACATACATACATACATACACATATATGTATGAAATATATATTTCTATGATAGATTAGCAGCTTAATTAACATGGCTTTATATTCTGAGATGTTAAATAAATATTTCATTAAATAAATATAAAACATCAATTTGTAAATGCAGCAGTGTGCAGGCATTTTTTTGTGTTTTATATACATAAGATAAGATAGAGTAAGAACATGAACAAACAAACAAAGTTAAACAAACTGACAAATATACCATTTATTGTGTGTGTATTTGATCGTTTGGACGCGCCCGAAGCTTGGAGCGCGCCGCGCACGCACACACACACACACACACGCGCGCGCAAACACACACACGCACACACACACACACACGCACACTCACACACACACGCGCGCAAACACACACACACACACAGGGGCGCGGGAACAGGGGGTGCTGAGAGTGCTGCAGCACCCCCAGTTTTTTTCTGTGGGCAACTGTAAACTGTTGTGAATAAAAAAAATATATAGGCTAAATTTGTTATAATAAAGATTCATTTAAAAATGTATATGGTTGCTCCGATGTTTATAACATTTAGTTTACATTGGCTATTTTGCTATCTATTTCTATGTGATCTTCGACATATTTACCATTTGCCCATTAATTTAACAGTTGTAAGAATTAAAGTTATCAAAGTTATTAAACTGATGCAGGGCTATTTGATGCGCACGTTGCGCACATCCTGTCAAATCACGCACGCAGCACTGCCAATGCTTGCTTTTATGTTTGTGAATGCTATGATTGTGTTGAAGAATTTGTAGGTTGTGGCTTAAAAGCGGAACATGGAAATATCATGGATGTACTTTTTTTTTTTTGTTCTCAGCGATATGAGTCTTTCCCTTCTCCCAAAACAGCTTATAGCTAAAATAGTTCAGTTTTGTATGTAATGGAAAAGTGATTAGACGATGTTTCGTTTTTTTTTTCTTCATAAAGTTAATTTAGAAAAACCTTGGGAGCATTTTTTGTTCGTTAAATGTTTTTTTTCTTTTAAGCAACGACCAAGCGGCCAGCATCAGAGTTGATCCCCTATGTTTGATTAATTTAGCCTTATCAAATCATCAAGACTTGACTAAAATAAAATCGATAGATAGGCCTATAAACAGTTCAAGCATATCACAGTGTTAGTTTAAATGTTTAACCTATATAAATGTGCAATATCCAACAGTTTGTGTGGAGAGTGGAAGCTGAAGCGAGCTTTACAGGACATGGAGGATTTTTTTCTTACAGTAAAAACAACTTAAAATACGCCGTGTGATTTTTTTTTTCTCATAAAGGTAAGAGTAATATATCATTTTGAACTGTAAAGGGTCTACTTTTATTTGTGTGCATTCACAATACCAACATTGTGCTTTTATAAAATAGGAAAACAGAGAATGCACTTTCTTCCGGTTTTGAACAAGAGGCTTCAATGATGAACCGAAACTCGGCAACTCGAAACTGGCTCAGAGATATGATGAATATATCTATAGAAAGCTTTAAAATACTACTTTAAAACGAAATAATTCAAAGCAAAGCAAAAACTCTTCATTAGCCTATGTAATCCGTTAAGATGCATATATTTCTCCAATGAGGAGATGGCGAGTCATTTTTCCCCGTCACCTCACCATCTAAAATATAAAAATAAGGGAAAGCCTAAAACAGGCCCGATTATAATTTGCGTTTTATTTTATAATTGTATTCAATAAAAAAAAAAGTATGTAAATCTTTGTCCTTGAAATTTAAAGGATTTGTTGCAATGCAATTTTGTCTGACTGATGTGAATTATTTATTGGCCTATCGTTTTAATCCATGCAGCAAATGCTTTAAAAACAGCTTTAAAATTACTTTATTGCATTCCAGATGCTTTAAAAAAAACTTTTCACTATACATTTTAAGGGTTCTTAAGCTTGAATGTAACTTGAATGTAAAACATTGTTATGAATTCATTGTAGCCTATTCCCATTTGTAAAATAGCTAATTGTTGTCTAACACGATCTCATGAAAGTGCGTAGGCTATAGCACGATTTTCTGTTTCTATTTGGCGTAATATTTATATGCAGAAATTGACTACTAATCGACTAATCGATACTCCGGTCTTTTATAATTTAGCCCCGAGACCGATTAAATACCGAGTTTCGGTACCCATCCCTAGTCATATATGTTAATGAGCTCTGTTTTGATTGGTGTAGTCCACTCTGTGTGGGCGGGTCATATATGTTAATGAGCTCTGTTATGATTAGTGTAGTCCACTCTGTGTGGGCGGGTCATTTATGTTAATGACCTCTGTTATGAGTAGTGTAGTTCACTCTGTGTGGGCGGGTCATATATGTTAATGAGCTCTGTTATGATTAGTGTAGTCCACTCTGTGTGGGCGGGTCATTTATGTTAATGGGCTTGTTGCTGTGCTTCCAGAACAGTTGTTCTGGAAGGACATATATACATATTATTTTTGTCAGTAAATGTACACAGGGATGCAGGAACCATTTGATTGATCTGTTATGTGTCATATTTGCTGAAGTGTGGATTCTGCTAATTTCCTGCTTTGAATCAATCTGTATTGTATAAAGCGCTATAGAAACACATGTGACTGGACCGCTCTGAGTGAATCCTGCGATCGCAGGTGTTTGGTCATGTGACCGCAGGGTAGTACACCTGTTGCCCTCTCTGTCTCTCTGTATTGCTCTCTCTCTCTCTATCTCTCTCTATCTATCTCTCTCTCTCTCTCTCTCGGCTGTCACTCGTTCCTCACAGCATTTTCTCGTGTCGTCTTGTTTTGCAGAAAGTGAGCGCTGTCCTCAGTTCATCGTTCGCCTGCTCTTCACCTTCAGCCTCGGCCTGGTAAGACTACATTAACTCAATTAAACCAGACAGTAACGAGCGGCGTTTGATCATCAGACAAGAGGCATTAGTGCGTTATGTGCTTTATTAGTGTGTCTGTTTTCTATCAGAATCTGTTGCGTCTGCAAACAGCCAATCAGACGGCAGTGTTGCTCGCTTCTGTTCATTAAAGCGACAGTTCACCCTAAAATCAGCATAATTTAGTCTCACTCGTGTCCGGCAGAACCTGGCTGGGTACCAGACAACATCAAAACCTGTTGACTATCATTATATGGACATGAAAAACACAATATATGAGATTTTAAAGGAGTGTACGGTCAACGAGTGCTTTATGGTGCATCTCAACTAGGGGTCGACCGATTATCGGCCTGGCCGATTATCGGCGCCGATATTAAGCATTTTACCGATTATCGATATCGGCCATTTTCAAAACAGATTTGCCGATTATTATTATTATTATTATATATATATATATATATATTTTTATTATTATGCAAACAAACATACTATTTACAGGTGACATTTATTGGTGAATAAATAATACAGGTGAAACTATTTAATGTTTAAATGCACTATTTGGCTCGATGCAGCCTGTCTGAGCTCAACACTCTGTGAGAGTGAGGCGATCTCTCAATCTCTGAGAGCAATCTCCGCCCACCGCTCATCTGATATGTAGAGAGTCACGAGTCCGACCAATCAACGCAGAAAACTGAAGCCAGTCTCACACCGAAAGCACATGCTAACTGGAGCTGCCTCAGTGATCACGCATCAGTTGTCTCTCAAAGGTACAATATGATTGCAATAAATCACAATCCACTACACTGAAGTTGCAAAACACCTCAATATAACCCATGATGTCCGCGATGCGGAAAATGCGGGCGGAATCGCGGAATGCAGTCATATAATGGAATTTACCGTATAACGCGGAATGTCACGGAATGTGTCGAAGTTTGGATGAATTAATCAAAAGTAGGTCAGTACACTTAAATCGACTCGCGCTATGGACTAGTATCTATAAATATTAAGCCGCAAAAACACTATTTAAATATGAATCCTGCATGTTCTGCATCTGTTAATGAATGACACAGACGTGCGGTTTCATTTACTGCACACATACATACTGAAGAGCGTGATGCTCGCGGTGACTTCAGCGTCTGCCGTCTCACTAAATGAGGACATAAATACATGAACAACATCCCCAGAACTGCTCGCAGAGTCACTTGATGAGCATTTGACCGTTTCATTTGAGTAAAACGATCGTCATATCATATATAGGCTACAGAAACCTAAAATGTCCTCATGGCAACCAGTCAAAATATAAGTTCGGTTTAGCCGAATATATTACTGTATACGTAATACAACTACAACAATTATTACAACTTTTGTTGAGAATAATCACACAATACGCTATTTCTTCCATGTTTTAATTTTAATAGTAAACTCATTTGTTTGCCAAAAATAAAGTCTAACTCTCATTTGATTAAAAGATAAATTAAATTAATGTTTTATGCCTTCATTTGCACTGTACTGTAAATTAAAACCAACGGAAATGTTGTTGTTATTAACAGTTTTCAGAATTAAAGACATGTTTAAAAGCATTTAAAGAACGTTTTTTTTGTCAGTGCTCTTGTTATTATTCATTTTGGCATTCATTTTCATTTTTACACCAGACACGTATATCGGTTCAAAATATCGGTTATCGGTCTACTTGATCTGTAATAATCGGTATCGGCATCGGCCCTGAAAAACACATATCGGTCAACCCCTAATCTCAACATACTACAGTGTGTAGTGTGCATACTCTCTAGTATGCATAGAGTATGAACAGTATACAGCAGAGCACACTGAGTACTGAAACACTGTATCCCACAATGCAATGCGCTCAACCTCAGTGACCCTGGCAGTTATTTCTATGAAATAACCGATATGACGGCGTGAGTCATGTGACTGTGTTTCTCGTACTATCACTGACGAGTCCGCATGTGGTGTTCAGTACATGAGTGTCTTTGATAGTTTTATGGGTCAATACTGGGTTTCTGAGGGTCCTTCAAGGCTTAGATTAGGTTTGATCTAATTTAATTTAATGTATTAAATGAGCTGGATACAGATATGCGTCTGTGTTTGCTGTTTATATTGTATTTTAACTGTTGTGTTTGATTTGAATGAGCAGCTGAAGTAATAAAGCACATGCATTTCATAATAAGAGTCCTGCTATATTTCAGGCTTGTTTAGGATTAAAAGTTCCTCATTCTGCATTTCTCTGGCTGTTATTGGTATTTTAGCGACTGAGTAAACAGTATCTGGCGTTTAAATCAATGCAAACTCTTTTATTTTCTCTCTGAACCGCTCCGTCACTGGAAACAATGACTAATAGTGTTATTTATACAACATACTGAGTATGTGGATTTGATTCACATCAGCACTATAATCTGTTATCGCCTTTCATTCAACACATCATCGTATCAGCTAAACCCAAGCTGGCCGGATCTGTACTTCAGGTGTTGATAAAGCATAAATCAGTGTATGTATTACAGATGCCCGTTCTGAGCCTCAGACTGTTTAACTCAAACGTGCTCATGGGTCCACAGCGGCCAAACCTTCATAACAGCGTGAAGCTTCGAGCACAGAGTTCAGTTCGGACTCATTTTAAACAAGACCCGTGGAAGATTATTGTTGAAGCACTAAACGTTTATTAAAAATGATACTGGTTTAAGGTTATGAAAATGATTTATGAACAATATTTTATATACAATATATATTTTATGAAACATGTTGAACTGTAATACACACACGCACACACACACACTTTCTCACTCTCTCTCTCACACACTAACACACACATACTAACACACACACATACTAACACACACACACACACACACTCACTCTCTCTCACACACACACACACACACACACACACATTCAATCTCTCACACACACACACACAAACACACACACTCACTCACTCTCTCTCACACACACACACACACACACACACCCGAGAGGAACTATTCTGTGTATCTAGTGCAGAACAGATTTATTAAAGCAGGTGAAATTCCAAAATAAAAACATATTAACAAATCTATTTTCCGTCTTGGTTCACTGAAATGAGTCGTACAGATTGGATCGACGTGATGTAGAGTTAATGATGTGAGATTTTAACGGCGTGTGCGAGCAAATGAAGCTTAATCGCTGCTCTTCGGGGAATCCGACCGGACCGGATCAGTGACGGCCGGCGTTCCCGGGAAGAACGTTATCATGGAGACGAGCGTGTCGGCTGATCAGAAGAAGCACCCTTCATCAGCAGAACTGTATTAGAGAGATGTTGACGCTCTTTCTGAAAAAGGCCGTGGTCTATTTCTGTAACTCTGGAAGATATTCCCTCTTTGTCCTCTCTTGCGGAGGACCGAATCCCTCGTTTGCCGCTCCTGTTAGGAGCATATTTGGTCAGAGATAATAGCAGGAATGTCGCTCGCGAACCGGAAACGGACGGCTGATTAGCGGCGGCTCGAGGCCCGTTCTGCCCATGTTTGGTCAAATCTGCAGCTAATCCGCTGTCTCCTGATGCTCTCGCCTGACACACATACCAGCCAGACATTATTCATACTGCAGATATCATATTTCATATTTGCTTACTGAACTAAATCAAGCATTGCTTGGTGATCGGAGCTAAATTGTGTCTTAGATTTAACATCTATTCAACCCAACTTTCATCAAGATGAGTTTATTCTTCTCATATTTTACACTGTAGTTAATAAACGGTGATGTGATGTCTGTAATTAAGCTGATGTTTAATTGCACAGCAGAAGCTGATGAGCAATCATACGTGTATTATGAATGGCAGTATATCAGTATTGCAGTGACCTTTGACCTGCTGCTCTCGCAGTGAATGAACACGCTCGTTATCGTTTGAGAATGTGTGTGTGAGAGAGAGAGAGTGTGTGTGTGTGTGTGTGTGTGTGTGGAGAGAGAGAGAGAGTGAGTGTGTGTGTGTGTGTGTGTGAGAGTGTGTGTGTGTGTGTGTGTGTTTGTTACTGCTGTACTAGTCTGAATATTTAACTTCGCTGACAAACATTGGCAGGGTGGGTTTGTTTGCACTAGTCAGGTGCTGACAAACGTTTATACACACACACACACACACACACACACTCTCTCATGGTCTCTGCTGTGTTTGATTGACAGCTGTCGTCGTCTTCCTCCAGGTTATCCGCTGCTCCGACTGTTTCATCTGCAGTGCTGTATGTCCTCTGCATCGTTAATTTGAGCACGCGTATGAAGCAGGGGCCTCTGGGTAATTACCCTCGCTGCTGTTTTAAACCGGCGGTAACAGGGGATTGCACTGCCTTACAGGGACGGATAATTATCTCCTCGTCAGCCGCTCGCTAACTCACGTGTTCAGACTGCTGATCCATGGGTGAAATCAACTTTAACCAGAATAGTTAGGGCTCCTGACTAGTGCTCATGGGATGTTAAACTATGCCTAACCTAATGAGCATGAATATGTAGCACACCTCATGTATATTAATGAGCTGATTGAATATTTATCAGCTCAGTGGCATATCTTCGGTTTATTAAAAACGCTCAGTGTCCGGTTTGTGCGTTTCTGTCAGCATGCTGAATCTGTTTTAGCGGGTTCGAAAAATTATTGAGGATGTGAATATTCACGTGAGCTGGAAGAGAAACACTAGCCAGTTTCAGTTAAAACACTGATTTATTTTAGTATCTTGTTTTCATGTTTCTCCTGATGGTTCAAATGCTACATGTGGTTCATTCACTATAGAATTAATTCATTTATTCTTCCGAAGAGTCTGAATATCTGTAAAGGCACAGATGTGTTTATTCAGATTGTTTTCTGGATGTAAGTGTGTGTTATTTCCATCATGTGTGTGTTTCAGGTCTGTGAGCATCATGACCAAATCATACGAGTTCAACTGGCAGAAACACATTCCTGATTTCCTTCAAGAAGGAGCCGTGTTTGACCGATTCGATGAGGTACACACACAAACACACACACTCACGCACACACGCTTGCGCACACACACACACACACACCACACACACACACACACACCACACACACACAGATCCTCATCAGAGGGATTCTGGGTAACTCTGCTGTTGGTGTGGATTCATCAGCCGTCTGTTGATGTTTAGTTCAGTCAGTAGCTTCAGTATTTGTGCTGTTTTCTGCTCCGAGCGGCTCTCGTTGTGGTGAAGCGACACCTGTCAAATGTGTGGCGATGGCAGGTAAATCAGAACGGCGTGACGAGCACCGCACGCTCTCGTTAATTGAGCGACTCTGCAGGACGCGGGCATCTTGATTAGTGCGGCAGATGTATGGCACGAGGACTAGTGTGTGAATAAGAAAGAAGTCTCGTGGAGAGCAGTTACAGTTCAGCCAGATCCTACAGAACAGCAGACGGTGAAACTGTGCTGCCTGCGGCCATCTTGGCTCCGTCCATCTCCGGTGAAGGTGAACTCATTAGCCGAGCCCGCGGGCGTTCGCTCGCATCACGCCGCTTTTATTTGAGACTTTTACTGCCATGACGCACGCTGAAGAGCCGATTCTGTGCCGTCTGGAATCAGAAGTCGACTCACTGTAACGACGAACCGTGATTCTGAAATCCAAAATATTGACTACAGATTAAAACCGTCTTACTCTAAATGACTGAAGACAGATGGCCGTGAACACTTTGACAGCTAAACACTTAATGTGGCTAATAACGGACTAAAGACCAAATTCAGTATAAGTCTTATTGTTGACGCAATACAGGCCAGCGGATAT
>CM049816.1:364318-371818 GCA_027422435.1 Schizopygopsis pylzovi
CTTTGCAAATCGCCTTTCTCAATAATGTGCTAGTTAGCCAGTTCAGCGGCTGAAGTTTAGTGTGCTCCATAGATGTATATACCTAGATGCCTCATTATGGACTGTTACTATGGGCCGCGATACGTCATTTTTGGAACGGTCTGTGAATCTTTGAGCGCATTGACTGTGTGCGTCTGCAACAGAAAGTTATACGTTTGAATATTCAGTGATTATAATGGTGAATGCGAGATCTAGAGCGGTCGAATAGGGATCTACACATATCTATGCTCTGCTCGTCACTCCATTGAAGAGAGGGGCGGAGTCAGCAGAGCTCATTATCATTTAAAGCAACATGGACCAGATCAGCGTGCTGAAAACAGAGCTGATTTTGACGGGGTAAAGAAGGTGTTTTTTACACTACCATTGAGAATTATTTTCATTAAGACCCTAAAGAATCATATAAACGTGTATAAAATGGGCATCCGATGAGCCCTTTAAAGCAGAAACAATAAACACGTTAAGGCAGGGATTGCATGTTATGATTGTAATGATCTAAGTAAAATGTGGCTGTTTTAACGATGTGTTTGTCGCAGTAACGCTGCTCATCCTCCGCTGTGTTTTTCAGGATCCCTTCGTCTTTGAGCCCAGCTGCCTTTTCAAAGTCGACGAGTTTGGCTTCTTTCTCACGTGGAAAAGTGATGGAAAGGTGTGATTTATGCTCGTTAATGCAGCTGATGCAGTCTCTGAGTGCTTCTTCATGTCTCTCGTCTTCTCCTCACACTCTCATCATGTCATGTGTTTGAAAGCTGCAATTATAATCATGTGGAATTTTTTTACATTTGATGATTGTGCCTGTAGTTTTAAATATTGTAAAGGACTGTGTGTGTCTGTGTGTGTTTGTGTGGTGGGGGGGGGTGTGTGTGTGTGTCTCTGTGTGTGTGTGTGTGTGTGTGTGTGTGTGTTCTCTCTGTGTGTGTGTGTGTGTGTGTGTGTTTTATGTTTGTATAGTCAGTCACTGACATTCTGTACTATTTCTGAAAAAATGCCCTTAGCAGAACTTTGCCTTGATGAATTGTGTTATTATTCATATTCATCTTTATAAATGACTGATCATGAACTCTGCACTGAATTGCCGTAACCTCCGTGTTTGTGTCTCGCAGGAAGGTCAGCTTCTAGAATGTTCTCTGATCAACAGCATCCGTCCCGGAGTCGTGCCGAAGGTAAAGATGCTCCTGTTTGAACTTAAATGAATCATCCAAACGAACACTTGAATCGTTCAGATTAATCGAGTTTATACAAATACAATATACAAATTAAGCTCAGATGAGCTTTATTTGTCACATACACAATTATACAGAGTATAATGTGGAGTGAAATGTGTTCTCTGCATTTAACCCATCCAAGTGCACTTGGAGCAGTGGGCAGCCGACTGTGCGGCGCCCGGGGAGCAGTCGTGGACTTCCTGCCGGAGCCGTGATTCGAACCCACAACCTCGGGTTTCAAGTCCAACGCTCTATCCATTAGGCCACGACTGCCTCCTGTTTAACTGTTTAACTTAACTGTTTAGTTAAGTTAGTGAACATTGGTCAGAGTTACAGTTCTTGTGATGAAGATGAGGCATTGTGGGATTGACGATGATCTGCGGGTCACATGACCTGACAGGACTCAGGAGACTCTCTGTCTGTCTGTCTCTCTGTGTGTGTGTCTGTGTGTGTGTGTGTGTGTGTGTGCGTGTGTGTGTCTCTGTCTCTGTGCCTCTGTGTGTGCATGTGTGTCTCTGTGTGTGTGTGTGTGTGCGTGCATGTTTCTGTGTCTCTGTGTGTGTGTGGCTGCGCAGCCGCGCCCGTCTGCAGTGTTTGTCTTCAGCGGTCAGGTGTTCGAAGCAGGAACGTTTACCCAAGCTTGTGTTTGTAGAGGCGGCTCATGTTTACAGGACCTAATGGTAACCCGCTTCAGCTGTTTGTTAAGCAGGAGGGATGTGTGTTTAGTCACGTTAGCGAGCGTCTGCAGACACGTTTACATCTCCCATCACATTATAACAGAGTTCAGTTAATGGCTTCAGAGGTTTCCACGAGCATGATGCTGCTGGCACAAAAACACACCGTTTCTCGGAGTTCAGATGTTCAGATGGACATTTGTCAGCGTCTTCGACCAATGACGTGTTGAAGTACGGGTCCTTAAACATCATTAAAGCGAGATTTCGCCCAAAAATGAAACTTCTGTCATCATTTGGTCCTCGTTGACTGCCATCAATGGCTTTCATTTCCAATATTCTTCAGAATGTCTTTGTTTGTTCTCCACAGAAGACAGAAACTCACACAGGTTTGAGGAAGAGTGAATAATAACAGAGGCTTAATTTCTTTCATTCATCACTTTAAATTGATTAATTACGATCAAATTTTTCATATAAATTTCAAATCTTTATGACCTTTTATTTATACGTTAAAATTAAATTATTCTGATTGTTTCAGTTTTATTAAAATGAACCACTGGTCTTTCATAGTACAATATATTTAGATCATGATAACCACAGTAGCACTTCAATATCATTGTCAAAATACACACATATATATATATATATGATATGTGTATCAAAAACAGTAGTCTAAATACGTTATTAGGCTATAAATGCACAAACGCTATATCTAACTTAACCTTACTCCTTTAATACATTTAATTGATGTCTACATTAATAACATAACAACATTTCTTATCAATATCCCAAATTTCAACAACATGGTGCAGTTGTTAGTACAGTAAATCCTAACGATTTGTAGATTGAAAGACAGTGTTTCCATGTAGCGAACATTTATCGAACTCTTATCAAGGAATATTATATCACAATAATTATCATTATCGTTTTATCACCCAGCCCTACTCTAAATGAATCAGACCTGATGATGCCATAAACACGCAAACAGCTTCAACGTTCATTGTAGTTGATCGTGTTGATCAGTTATGAAGGTTATTGTAAGTTTCTGCATGAGCTGATGTTTGCACGCATGGCGTGTTTGGTTCCTAAGGACCCAAAGATCCTGGCGTCTCTGGAGGCGGCGGGGAAGAGCGAGGCGGATCTGGACGGACGCATCATCTGCGTGTGCAGCGGGACGGACCTGGTCAACCTCAGCTGCATGTACATGGTGACGGACAACACGGACACGACCAAGGTGAGCGTTACCACGGCGACATGTCTGACCCGGTCAGTGCCAAAGTGACCAGCCACCACCAGCATTTTTTGATGCATGATTTTCACTAAAATGTCATGGCCTCCAGAATATTTGTTGTATGGATATCTGAACATGCAATACTTAATTATAAAGAACAGAATCAATATGTTTTGTTTTTTCAACACAAAATATAAAAAGCATAATTTTGAGCAAAAAGCTGAGAAAACCGCATTTTAATCAAATACTACATCTGGATCATATTCAGTAATATTATCAATGCAAAGATTCAGTAGATGGCTGCCATCAGTATCCCAAAGCTTGCACACTTTCTGGATCCACATTTCACTCAGTAACATTTGGCAATTTCATTTATATGCGGTTAGTGTTGATGATCCTGTTATTTTCCATATGCATATGTTTACATATGAGATCGCTGGTTTCTGCATCTTCCTCGTCTGTGTTTTTGATCGAGTGATTCTAGACTCATTCAGGAGATGCGTAAGAAACACATGTATCGCCAGCTAACTTCTGTTTAGTTCAGAAAGCGGTCACATTCGATAATACTGTAATATGTTTGTGATTCATTGACACTTAATCAAGTTGTCAGTGAAATGAGCCATTTGTTGTTAATTCAGCTCAAACTGAGTCTTATATGAGCGGTTTGAGGTTTGAACCCTGTTAGCAGGTTTACAGTCACGTCCCATGTTTAACCCTCTAAGCGCCAAAATTGCGACAAGACGTCATACTTCGTTAAATAGACTGTATTTCCTAATATGGCATAATATCGCATTTCTATTCCCTACTACTAGATGGCAGACATGTAGTACTTCGATTCTAGACCAAAAGTGTTCGAGGAAATAGCAGAGCAAGTGAGTGATCGTGGCATTGATGCGGAAGCAGCTCAGTTCATAGCGTGTGAGAGAAAATCGCCGAATGGCTAATAAAAAGTTGTACTGTGAGGATGTATTGCAAAATGTTATTCGCCGGTTCTGACTCTGAAGGAGATATCTGCGGTTTGGAAATGACGATCGGCCGTCTAATGATCGGTACATCTCTGCCGCGCATCGCAATAGTGTTCACAAAGCACAAACAAGTGATCATTTCGGCCCTTTACCCAACGGGGATGGGATGGGGGGGGGGGGGGGCAGGGGTGGATGTGGTCTTAGTGTCCATAGGAGAGGCTGATGATCGCACCAGATTGCGTCGTTTGTTCTGATCGCACGTGTTCAAAGTGCTCATTAATAATTTACTACTTTCTCCCATTTTACTGTTATTTCCTCTTTTCCTGATCATTTGTAATGAGGATAAAAATACTACTAAGATAAAGAGATAGATAAATAAAGATAGATAAAAACATGCAAATAAGTTCAAACAACCATTCAATATCTATTATTTCCTGAATATTACTGATGAACTGATCAAAAAGCAGGCTACTGGTCAAATGCGTTTTACTACTATATAGTATAGTAATATAGTAATAATTTAGTACTTTCTCCTGTGTTATTGTTGGTTTCCTCTTTTCTGATTATTTGTAATGAGTCTAAAAAGACAAAAAACATGGAAATAAGTACAAACATCAATTCAATATCTACTATTTCCTAAATATTATGAAATTCAAGAGGGCTTCCCCCTGATGACATCATAATATGCAAATTAGATGAGTATATTTACACCCAACATAAACTTTTGGTCATGCCCAACATTTTTCTTATTTACAGTAGATCTCTATCTTTAAGCGCTTTCAAGCCACAAGCTTTTGAAATCTTGATGAAAACCCTGGCGCCTAAAGGGTTAAGTTAGTTCTAGATCATATTTCATGTAGCTGATTTAATAGTGATATAATAGTCTGATTTGTCCGTGATTTATGAGCTGCTTCAGACGTGAATCATTCAAAGCATCTCATAAATGTTTTAAAGATGAATCTCGACCTGACCGTTGATCGTGAACTTCTACAAAACACATTAAGTGTTATTTCTCCTCATGTATGATTGTTTTGTGTTTGCAGAAATGGATGGAAGGCCTGAAAGCGGTGATTCACAACTTCAAGGCGAATAACGTGTGTCCAATGACTTGCCTGAAGAAACAGTAAGTAGAGCCACATAAAGATGACTCAACAATCATACTAATGAATAACAAGCATCTATGTGTGGTCATTTATAGTGGTAAACAGACCCTGAATCAAGATCTGTTTTAGATCTGCTAGAGATCTGTTTGAGATCTGTTAAAGATCTGTTTGAGATCTGTTAAAGATAAGTTTGAGATCTGTTTGGGGTCTTTTAAAGATCTGTTTGAGATCTGTTAAAGATAAGTTTGAGATCTGTTAAAGATCTGTTTGGGATATGTTGAAGATCTTTTTGAGATCTGCTAGAGGTCTGTTTTGGATCTTTCGAAGATCTGTTTGAGATCTGTTGCAGATCTGTTTGAGATCTGTTGAAGATCTGTTTGAGATCTGTTACAGATCAGTTTGAGATCTGTTAGATGTCTGTTTGGGATCTTTTGAAGATCTGTTTGAGATCTGTTGCAGATCTGTGTGAGATCTGTTAGATGTCTGTTTGGGATCTTTTGAAGATCTGTTTGAGATCTGTTGAAGATCTGTTTGAGATCTGTTAGAGTCTGTTTGGATCTTTGAAGATCTGTTTGGGATCTTTTGAAGATCTGTTTGAGATCTGTTACAGATCTGTTTGAGATCTGTTAGATGTCTGTTTGGGATCTTTTGAAGATCTGTTTGGGATCTTTTGAAGATCTGTTTGGGATCTTTTGAAGATCTGTTTGAGATCTGTTGCAGATCTGTTTGGGATCTTTTGAAGATCTTTTAAGATCTGTTGTAGATCTGTTTAGGATCTTTTTAAGATCTGTTTGAGATATGTTATTAACAGATGAGAATCAGCAGGATCCATCAGATGTTTGTCTTCACAACCTTTCTCTGTCTTTCTTTTTGTCTAGTTGGATGAGACTCTCCTTCCTCACGAATGTCAACGGCAAAATCCCAGTCCGAGGGTGAGTGTCTGATTCCTCTGGATCGTCCCTTTATTCTGTGATGTTTTACCTGATCTGATCTGATCTCATCCAGTATCACACGGACGTTCGGCTCGGGTAAAACGGAGAAAGGAATCTTCCAGGCGCTGAAGGAACTCGGTCTCCCCAGTGGAAAGGTCAGAAAGAGACTTAATTCATGATGCATCATCAGTAATGTGATTATAAAGAGGTTACGCATCTCTGACGTTCAGATGATGTCGTCTAGACTCAGTTTTATTCTATTTATTTATTCTATTTATTTATTACTTGGGATATTTGTTTAGTATTTCCAATCATACATATGCATGATATTTTGAATTAACTTGTATTTTTATATATTCAGTAGTTAACCAGGTTATTGAGGTGCTTTCATAGATGTGGACCAGTGAGACATTTTGACTTGTTTTCCAGTTACAACATCTAAAAACCATCAAAAAACTGATTAATCTTAATAACCTGCCAGTGCAATAAAACACTTTTATTCAAGATACGGTTCTGAAAACAGAAGATTGATTGAGTTTTACATGGTTTCCGGCTGGAAAATGAGACACAAAGACTGTTTAAGAGCAGGATTTCAGTCATCAGTCCCTCGTGGATCAAACCACGTCTCGTCCTACTTTTGTTAAATATCCTGTTTATTGCAGAAGTATACGTGTCATGCGGACTCTTAACCTGCTGATTTGGTTCTGCGTTGCAGAATGACGAAATCGAGCATTCGGCCTTCACCTTCGACATCTTCTACTCTCTGACGCAGAAGATCTGCCCTCGCACAGACATCGAGGAGCTCTTCAAGAAGATGTACGTCACGTCGTTCAGTCCTCACGGTTAACTAGTACTCTAGCGTCAGTACTGGAGCACTAACTATGAGATGGACTCTTAACAGCTTCAGCGGTTTAACATTAACCCGTGTGTGTTTGACTAACGGTTTATGGAGTGTCAGACGGGTGCCGTACAGATGCTTTGTGATGTCTAACTCTCTCTCTCTCTCTCTCTCTCTCTCTCTCTCTCTCTCTCTCTCTCTCTCTCTCTCTTTCTTTAATAGTTTTCTTTGTGTTATTATAACCAAACCCAATCTCTTCTGCTCAATTTCTTTGCAGCAATGGAGACAAAAGTGATTATTTAACCATAGAGCAGTTAGTCAGCTTTCTGAATGAAGTAAGCTCTTTATCATCATTATTAACTCTGTGCGTGTGAGAGTGTGTGTATGTACTCATGAGAGTGTGTGTTTGTGTGCTCATGAGAGTATGTGTGTGTGTGCTCGTGAGAGTGTGTGTGTGTGTGTGTGTGCTCGTGAGCTCGTGAGAGTGTGTGTGAGCGTGAGTGTGTATGTGAGCATGTG
>CM049816.1:379318-389318 GCA_027422435.1 Schizopygopsis pylzovi
TGTGTGTGTGTGTGTGTGTGTCTCTGTGTGTGTGTGTGTGTGTGTGTGTGTGTGTGTCTCTGTGTGTGTGTGTGTGTGTGTCTCTCTGTGTGTGTGTGTGTGTGTGTGTGTGTCTCTCTCTCTGTGTGTGTGTGTGTGTGTGTGTGTGTGTGTGTGTGTCTCTATCTGTTTGTGTGTGTGTGTGTGTGTGTGTGTGTGTGCGTGCGTGCGTGCGTGCATGCGTGTGTCTCTGTGTGTGTGTGTGTGTTGCAGTAAAACGCAGCAGTATAAGATGGCCAAGTATTGCGAGGAGTTCTTCGGGGAGTTGTTGCTGAAGCAGCCGCTGGAGGGCTTCCCAGTACGTGACCCATTCCCTCGCACACACACACACATGCTCACTCACGCTCTCACACACACACACACACACACACACACACACACACACACATGCTCACTCACGCTCTCTCACTGTCACACACACACACACACACACACACACACACACACACACACACACACACACACACACACACACCCAGACCTGCTTTAGTCTACGTGGAGAGTGTAGTCCTCTTCAGCATCTCCTCTCGTTTCTCACGGACGTCTGTGCTTGTGTTTCAGATCGAAGCCGGGCAGCAGCTGCCGTCGCCCAACGACCTCAAGCGCAAAATACTCATCAAAAACAAGCGCTTGAAGCCTGAAGTGGAGCAGAGTACGTGCAGCACAAACAAATATAAAGATCAGAATTAATCAAATCCACTGTGACATTAAAAAGAGCTGACATAGCGATATATCTTATCAATATTTGTGTCCCAGGAGCACAAACTAGTCAAAAGCAGCACAGCTATATTTGTAGCAAAAACCAACATTACATAGTATGGGTCAAAATTATACATATTTCTGTTATGACAAAAATCATTAGATATTAAGATCATGTCCCGTGAAGATATTCCTACCGTAAATATATCAAAACTTAATTATTGATTAGTAATATGCATTGTTAAGAACTTACTTTAAAGGTGATTTTCTCAATATTTAGGTTTTTTTAGCACCAGATTTTCATATATTGTCTAAACCATACATCAATGGAAATATTATTTATTCAGCTTTCAGATGATGCATAAATCTCATGACTGGTTTCGTGCTCCAGGGTCACGTATGATGATCAAAGGCTGTTTTAAATTTAGTGTGCAGCTGATAACAGTGTGTTTATGATGAGCTCGCGCTGGGAGTTTAATGTGCTTTTCAGAATGTATTGTGCACTAGCTTCACTTTAGTGAATGTTTGAGCGATGTACGATATCATATTGCAGTTCAAATCACAATATATGACCAAATAATCACAATATAAGTCATGCAGCGCGCTGATGATTCAGCACTGTTACTGAGACCGAAGATGTCATCGTGATATTTGAATACTGGACCGTGATTGGTCTTTTCTCTTCATCTGTATTTATTATATCTGATTTAGTTGCTCTTTTCTAGATCTCATATTTAAACGAGCTGCTCTGGAAACATGGATCTAAATTAATTATTCTCATCAATGTAGAATGATTTCTTCTTTAATGATAATCAGCATTAATAAGCTGCAGTACAACGGTTATTGTGTCTTTCACTTAACATGATTTGGTAAACTTCATTGAAATGAGTGTGACTGATTAACGTGTGTGTGTGTGTGTGTGTGTGTGTGTGTGTGTGTGTGTCTGTGTTACAGAGCAGCTGGAGTCGTTTAAGAAGCACATGGAGGCTGGAGAGATGAGCATACAGACCGGAGAAGATGAGAACGATGAAGATCTGGACAGCGGTGCGGCACATACACACACTCACTCACTCACACACACACACACACACACACACACACACACACACTCAAACACTGAACTCTCTCTCACTCACTCACACACACACACACACACACACACACACACTTGCTCACACACACTTGCTCACTCACAGTCACACACAGTCTCACACACACACACACACACACACCACACACACACACACACACTCAACACTGAACTCTCTCTCACCACTCACACACACACACACTTGCTCACTCACAGTCACACACACACACACACACACACACACACACACAGTCACACACACACACACACACACACACATACAGTCACACACATGCACATACACACACTCTGAACTCTCTCTCACACACACAGACACACACACTCGCACACTCTCACACACTCTCTCTCTCACACACACACACACACACACACACACACACAGTCACACACTATTTTTGTGTCTTTGGTGCAATGTGTTTATATTGTTTAAGGTTAAAAAACACATTATTTCCCACATGCTGTACATTATTGTTGCTCAGTCTTTCTGAAACGTGTCGATTTTTACAAAGCTCATCGTTCTGAGAAGCGAGGCGTGCTCTGATTGGCCAGATATCCGGTGCGAACTACCGGTGTTGTGATTGGCCGAATACCTCAAGCGTGAGACTGTAATTGTTGCATCCAGTGAGGACATAATTACTGATTATAATGACTCATACTGTGTTTTTACATGACGCGATGCGACACACTCCAATATTTGTGTTGAAGTGTTTTGTAACAGTGTTGTAAATACAACTTAACCACTGATTTTCAGTTGTCCTCATTTGGATCCCAAACAAAGTAGTTTCACCTTCACAACGAAACACAGCATCTCCAGAACATGCCGCCGGTGGATAATAGCTCCGCCTTGCGTATACATTTGGGCAGATTTATGCAAATCTCCCCACACCGTGACATAGACATGGAGGGGCGTGTTTAACTGAGGCATTTTAAGAGAGTCTTAACTTTGATAAACAATATCTCTTTGGTTTGGAGACTTTAGTCTTTGCAGCTTCAGGGCTTCATGTGACCCCCCCCCCCCCTTTGCGTACCCCTCTCTCCCGCTTAAACCGCAGTCACACCTTTTCTATTAAAGCACAATATTCGCTGCCTTAAATTGATTTACAGGTGCATTTTTTACCTTTGCAGAGGCAAAGGTTTTCTATCCTTATCAATCGTATGTTATATGCCATATTCTTAACTTTCCATTAAGTGTGTTATTAATATAAAAATAAAGCAATAAATGATGGCAAATTGAAGTGATACTTGTAGTTTTAAAAATAAAACCACCAATCTTAATGAGCCAGGCGTCGCGTCATTCACTCAGTAACGAACCTGCTGTAATTATGAATGGGATATTAATCACTGATTCTCCGAATCATTCACTAACGACACACACGTTGCTTGGAGACGCACACCAGGTGTTGCGGATTTTGTTGTAAATATTATTATTTTGTTGCAAAACAAAACATGACAATATTCTGTTTAAAATGTAGGCTACAATTAAAATGTAAAATGTTCACTTAATACCTTTTTTGTTGAGCTGTTGTAAAAGTGAATGTCACGTTTGCCATCGTTTGGATATTCAGGGAAATTCGCATTATTGCTCGTATCTTAACCATGAAATCAATAACTCGCACCGAGTGTGTCTGTATCGAAGAGAGCTTCAATCAATCTCAATGTCAATATTTGCTCTTCATGTTATTAAGTGAAGATCTACGTTAAAGATGCATTGAACAGCAGCGTGATTTATTAAAGCAGCATGTTCAGCAGGCATCCCATCATATACGCACACTGCGTGTGTGGATGCAGTCAGTTTTGACCACAAAAGAGGAGGTTAGCTGATTGGATATCATGTTTTTGACCGTTTAGGGCACCCCCATTGTCCTGTTTTTACATTAGAAGCGGTACTTTGCAGAAATACATGTTCAGTTTTAATGTTACTTTAAGTTGGGGTAGAATTTAATTAACAATGTGTGTGTGTGTGTGTGTGTGTGTGTGTGTTTCTGTCTCTCTCTCTCTTCCTCTCTCCTCTCTCTCTCTCTCTCTCTCTCTGTGTGTGTGTGTGTGTGTGTGTGTGTGTGTTCTGTCTCTCTCTCTCTGTGTGTGTGAGTGTGTGTGTGTGTCTGTGTGTGTGTGTGTGTGTGTGTGTGTGTGTGTGTGTGTGTCTGTCTCTCTGTGTGTGTGTGTGTGTGTGTGTGTGTGTGTGTGTGTGTTTCTGTCCTCTCTCTCTGTGTGTGTGTGTGTGTGTGTGTGTGTGTGTGTGTGTGTGTCTCTCTCTCTCTCTGTCTGTCTGTTGTCTGTCTCTCTGTGTCTCTCTGTGTGTGTTGTGTGTGTGTGTCTCTCTCTCTGTGTGTGTGTGTGTGTGTGTGTGTCTGTCTTCTGTGTGTGTGTGTGTGTGTGTGTGTGTGTGCAGCGCTGTGTAGTGTAGAGTCTGAACTCAGACCTGTAGAGCAGTCTGTCACTCTCTCTCTGTGTGGAGGATCCGTGATGCAGAAGCTCAGTTTCAGTCAGCAAGAAAAGGTGCTGCGCAATGGTGTGTGTGTGCGTGTGTGTGTGCGTGTGTGTGTGTGCAGCGCTGGACGGTAAAGAGCTGAACTCAGACCTGAAGAGCAGCAACACTCTGTCTTCAGATCCTAGGACGGATCCGGACGTCACGGAGAGCTCAGGACAGTCAGCACGAAATCACGTGAGCTGCGCAAGGGGAGTGTGTGTGTGTGTGTGTGTGTGTGTGTGTAGCTCTGCTCCTCACTTCACTATGTTTCAGATCCTAGACGATGACGTCACGGAGATCTCAGAAGTCACCGAAATCACGGACGCCACCGACATGTCAGAAGCGTCGGACCTGGAGATCAAGAAGAAGGTGCGAGTGCTGTTAGATTGAGAGACGGATCTGACTGATCTGAGCTCACGTGACGCTGTGTTTCTTCATCAGAGCGTGGAAACGGCCGAAGAAGCAGACGCTGAACAGCAGCTCATCGCCTCCTATAAGTATGAAGGAGCCACGACCAACATCCACCCGATCCTGTCCGCCATGGTCAACTACGCTCAGCCCGTCAAGTTCCAGAGCTTCGAGATCGCTGAGGGTCAGTCCAGCGTCCACAAACATCACCATCACTGCTAGAGAGAACCCATGAAAAACAGCTAATAATACAAATCAAACCTTTCAAACAGGGACAGAAACACACCGATACAGTGTTTGTCCCTAATGCATTACTCCCTAAAAAAGTAACTAATTATGTTACTTATGTCACGATCTCAAGGGAGCACAATCAATATATCTTTTAATGAGGAATCAACTCAGGGAACCATGGAGCACGGTGTAAAGACAAACAATACTGGACATCAAACATGGGAAAAACCAAGGCTTAAGAATAACAGGTGGGGTAGAAATCAAACACAGCTGGGAGGAATCATAATCGATGAACATAATGGGAACAGGAAACAGGAAAAAACATATATGGACATAAGAGGGAGGGAACACAGGAGATGGTGACACAAGACTGACAACTTAGTAACTTTTTATTTAAACTAATGCGTTACGTTTCTTTTGAGTTGGTTTTTAAATCTGGGCAATCTGTTTTTAAATATTAAAAAACAATATTACATTTTACAAATGTAAAATCACTTTAACACCAAAAGTGAAGTGAATCCGGCTCAGACTGAAGGAAATGTAGATTCACATCTGTACAGTAGAGGACGCCGCTCAAACTAATCAGATGAAGAATATGATGCTGTTCAACACTATTCAGCAATAACTAAAATCAAACACACGTGTCATTTTTTATTATTATTATGGTTGAAATGAATCAACGAAGGTCAGCAGCAAAGATAAATGGGATTAAATACATGCATGATATTTGTGTAATTTAACATATTTAATTATTTCAGGTTTGCATCATATTCTGAGTTTGTATTTGACTGTTTTTGAGGAACATTGAATGTATTTTTATGCAGGTGAGATGAGTAAATACATGTTTATATTTAGTCTAGAACTACAGTAAAATCATGTTTATATTTAGTCTAGAACTACAGTAAGATCGTGTTGATATTTAGTCTAGAACTACAGTAAGATCATGTTGATATTTAGTCTAGAACTACAGTAAGATCATGTGGATATTTAGTCTAGAACTACAGTAAGATCATGTTGATATTTAGTCTAGAGCTACAGTAAGATCGTGTTGATATTTAGTCTAGAACTACAGTAAGATCATGTTGATATTTAGTCGAACTACAGTAAGATCATGTTGATATTTAGTCTAGAACTACTGTAAGATCATGTTGATATTTAGTCTAGAACTACTGTAAAATCATGTTGATATTTAGTCTAGAACTACAGTAAGATCGTGTTGATATTTAGTCTAGAACTACAGTAAGATCGTGTTGATATTTAGTCTAGAACTACAGTAAGATTATGTTGATATTTAGTCTAGAACTACTGTAAGATCATGTTTATATTTAGTCTAGAACTACAGTAAGATCATGTTGATATTTAGTCTAGAAGTACAGTAAGATCGTGTTGATATTTAGTCTAGAACTACAGTAAGATCATGTTGATATTTAGTCTAGAACTACAGTAAGATCATGTGGATATTTAGTCTAGAACTACAGTAAGATCATGTTGATATTTAGTCTAGAGCTACAGTAAGATCGTGTTGATATTTAGTCTAGAACTACAGTAAGATCATGTTGATATTTAGTCGAACTACAGTAAGATCATGTTGATATTTAGTCTAGAACTACTGTAAGATCATGTTGATATTTAGTCTAGAACTACTGTAAAATCATGTTGATATTTAGTCTAGAACTACAGTAAGATCGTGTTGATATTTAGTCTAGAACTACAGTAAGATCGTGTTGATATTTAGTCTAGAACTACTGTAAGATCGTGTTGATATTTAGTCTAGAACTACAGTAAGATCGTGTTGATATTTAGTCTAGAACTACTGTAAGATCATGTTGATATTTAGTCTAGAACTACAGTAAGATCATGTTGATATTTAGTCTAGAACTACAGTAAGATCGTGTTGATATTTAGTCTAGAACTACAGTAAGATCGTGTTGATATTTAGTCGAACTACAGTAAGATCGTGTTGATATTTAGTCTAGAGCTACAGTAAGATCGTGTTGATATTTAGTCGAACTACAGTAAGATCGTGTTGATATTTAGTCTAGAACTACAGTAAGATCGTGTTGATATTTAGTCGAACTACAGTAAGATCGTGTTGATATTTAGTCTAGAACTACAGTAAGATCGTGTTGATATTTAGTCGAACTACAGTAAGATCATGTTGATATTTAGTCTAGAACTACAGTAAGATCTTGTTGATATTTAGTCGAACTACAGTAAGATCATGTTGATATTTAGTCTAGAACTACAGTAAGATCGTGTTGATATTTAGTCGAACTACAGTAAGATCATGTTGATATTTAGTCTAGAACTACAGTAAGATCGTGTTGATATTTAGTCGAACTACAGTAAGATCGTGTTGATATTTAGTCTAGAACTACAGTAAGATCGTGTTGATATTTAGTCGAACTACAGTAAGATCATGTTGATATTTAGTCTAGAACTACAGTAAGATCGTGTTGATATTTAGTCTAGAACTACAGTAAGATCGTGTTGATATTTAGTCGAACTACAGTAAGATCGTGTTGATATTTAGTCGAACTACAGTAAGATCGTGTTGATATTTAGTCTAGAACTACAGTAAGATCGTGTTGATATTTAGTCTAGAACTACAGTAAGATCGTGTTCACACACAACGCTCTGAGCTTACTCCTGATATCTGTCACAATGGCAACACCAGAGCTGTCACTTCATACATCAGAAACAGAGTAACTAGAGTTACTTATTTGAAAAATAACTCCGATATTTCCTTCTGAATTAATAAGTAATGCGCTACTTTACTAGTTACTTAAAGAAGTCATCTGATAACGTAATTACACTGTTTTGGGCTTTCTTGTTTGATTTAATTTCAAGTTATGAGGAAATTGATCAGTCATTATCTTTATGGCGTAATATATATAAATATATTAATGATATATGAGTGTCTGTTGTGCTGTTTTATTTCAGAGAGGAACATCCATCACAACATGTCGTCCTTCAACGAGTCTGTGGGTTTGGGCTATCTGAAGACCAACGCCATTGAGTTTGTCAAGTATCCTTTGACAGCTGCAAACACAGCAGCGCTCTCACTCTAGTCCGTGAACACAAGGTGTGTGTGTGTGTGTGTGTGAGAGAGTGTGTGTGTACGAGAGTGTGTGAGTGAGAGAGAGTGTGTGTGTGTGTGTGTGTGTGTGTGTGTGTGTGTGTGTGAGTGAGAGAGAGTATGTGTACGAGAGAGTGTGTGAGTGAGAGAGTGTGTGTGTGCGCATGTGCGAGTTCTTGCGAGAGAGTGTGTGTGTGTGTGTGTGTGTGTGTGTGTGTGAGAGAGTGTGTGTGTGTGTGTGCATGCGTGCGTGCGTGTGTGTGTGAAGCTCCACTGAAGTGTAATCGTGTCATGATGAGTTTGATAACTAGTATCTTCTGTAGTTTGATGTAGATGTGAGCAGATTTCTTGGAAGTGTATGAGTTTGAGCGTTCTCTCCGGTGAGCCGTGTGAGTCCTCGGGGACCGATCCCTGCTGTTCAGGGTTAAAAATAGCTCCGCCGGGGGTCTGTGGCATATTTTCCTCAGCCACGGATGCACAGCTACAACAAGCGGCAGATGAGCCGCATCTACCCCAAAGGAGGCCGCGTGGACTCCAGCAATTACATGCCTCAGATCTTCTGGAACGCCGGCTGCCAGATGGTGTCTCTGAACTTCCAGACTCCAGGTACGGCCGGGGCCCGGGGCCCGAGAGCTGCCGGGGCCGTTACTGTACGCATAACACACATGAACAGAAACTAAAGAACATCAGACCGTGTTCTGAAGTAACTGCCAGAATCACTACAGCAGCTAAAAAAATGGTTAAGTCAGTTATTTTGCGTAGCGTGTCAATCAGAAATATCAGTTTTTGCCATTAATTGTAATAATCCAGTGAGATATTTGAGATCTGGTCTGTCTGGAATGACATGAAGAAACAGAACAAACCGAGACCGACTAAAACCAGAAGAACTGATGCTTCAAGAAAAAGCTACTAAAAATTTTAGCGTTGCTAAAATCTTTAGACACTTGAGTAAAAATGCTGTCAATAATAATGTACACTTTTAACAGCACGAAAATCTCTCTCGAGTATCACAATTAATGTCTGTTTGGAAATATGACACAATACTTCCAACGATACAAATAGCTGCCGAAAATACTAGTGTTGTAATCCTTTTGGCCAGCTAGTGTAAAATCATCTGTTAGGTGTTTTGTCCCCGGTTCTGGATCCTCACTATCTTCTGGTTTTCATCTGACACCAGCACACGCTCCTATACACACACTCGACTTCATCAGTCAGTCGTGCACCGCTAGTAAATAACGGTTTAATAATCAATTATGAAACGACGTTGGAGGTGATTCGTCAGTGTCTGGATGTCAGTAATCACGCGCTCGTTCCCGTATGTTCAGAGCAGCATCAGAGAGGGCTTTATAAACACGACTGTAATCCAGCTGCAGACCCGGTTCAGGTCGTCCCTAGCATCCTTAGGATTGAGTTTATAATCATAATTTACAGCATTATAGAACTCGTCATATTGACATGTTTTTTATAGATATACAAATGTGATTTGAGATGAAATATGTGTTTAAAAATGCTTTCACGATGTGCATGTAGACAGCACACGAACTGAAATTAAATCTGCTATGCTAATAATTAAATTTTAATTCATAAAATGTAGGAAATTAATACAAAATTTGCATCAGAATCTAGGAGCCCCACAAATGATATATGGACAAATATATATTTATTATGACCATGAATTACGATTTTAAGACTTTTTATTATTATTCATTCATTCCCACTTTATTCCCAAATTAAGAATTTGTTTCCATGACTTATTAATGTGCTTATTTTAGTAAATTTTGGCCACATTGTGCTAATTTGTACAATTTATGCTCATTTTACTAAAAGGGTCCATCTATCCCCCCCCCCCCCTCCTCCCCCTCCCCCTCTATATATATATATATATATATATATATCAAATGTAAAGTATAATTTACAAAAATTCCCCATGTAATTTTCTTGACTCTGTAAGAATTAATTAGTC
>CM049816.1:394318-421818 GCA_027422435.1 Schizopygopsis pylzovi
CTCATCATGTTCATTTTCTCCCATTGGTGTACAATGGTGGGCGGCACTACACAATTACAGCCGCTGTGAGGAGACACAGAGAGACACACACAGGCCTTTGTGCTGATGCAGCAGGATGTTGTCGTCTCTCGACCGTGACATTGACACCACAGACCATAAATCAGCAGTGCCGCAGTGCTACCACACTCTCTCTCAAACGCACGCACGCACGCACGCACATACACTCTCTCTCTCTCACTCACACACACACATACTCTCTCTCTCTCTCTCTTCTCTCTCACACACAATCTCACACACACACACACTCACACACACACACACAAACACACACACACACACACCAAACACACACACACACACACAATCTCACACTCTTGTGTGTGTTATGCATGACACAATGTTCTACAAACACGGCACTCAAGTTAAAGTAATATCAACTTCTATAAAACACTCACACACTGACAAAAAGCTCTCTGTGTTTAAAAAAAATAGCTTCTTTTTTAGATGTCCACAAAAGGAGATTTCGTCAGGTTTAACTCATATCTGGGTACAAATTTGTCCCCACGTGACCCTGGAGCACAAACTAGTCATAAGCAGCACAGGTATATTTGTAGAAATAGACAGCAATACATTGTATGGGTCAAAATTATACATTTTTATTTTATGACAAAAATCATTAGATATTAAGATCATGTTCCATGAAGATATTCCTACCGTAAATATATCAAAACTTAATTATCGATTATTAATATGCATTGCTAAGAACTTAATGTAAAAAAAAAGGAGCAATGTGGAAAAAATACAAAAAAAATTATCGGCCAAAATTTGGATACATTACTATTTTATATTTTTTGCAATAAGTCACTTATGGTCATCAAGCCTGCATTTATTGCATCAAAATTGTAATATACTTTAAAATACATTTTATGAAGGAAACCTGTCGTACATTTTTCAGGAGTCTTTGATGAATAAAAAGTTAAATAAGAACAGAATTTATTCAAAATATAAATTTTATGACAATATACACTACCGTTTAAAAGCTCAGTATTTTTATTTTTTTTAAGAAATAATTTTTTATTCAGCAAGGATTTGTTAAATTGATAGAAACAGTGATTGACGATGATCGACAGCTCGGGGGCGTGGTCAGCTCGGGGGGGCGTGGTCAGTCCTAAGTCTAAATGCATTTAGGAAAAAACAGCATAATAAAAACAAATAATAATAATAAATGTTGCACACATGGTATGGGAAAATGTCAATTTAAATACATTGTAAATTTCATTTTGCTACACGCATGCTTTCATAAATTATGTCTACGTGATAATTAAAATTGCACTGAATTGGCGATTAGGCAAAGGCTGCGATAGTCGTGCGTATCTCTCAGTGACGCACGGTTCTGGGATCAGCAGTACATCTCTGAGAAGATCCCTGAATAAACAAGATTTAACTGCTTTCATTGATTCAACGTGACTTGTAAACACACGACTATGACAATACATGATTTATCGGAGTGCTATATAATAATGCAATGCCTGTATAATGCTATGAAATATGTCGCGTGTCTTATTCTGTGTTCACTCGACCTGATGTTGTTATTAAATGTGGTATTTTCAGACGGAGCAGCGTTTACGACACAGAGCCGTAGTTCACTGAGAAGCTACGCAAACCGTTGTCATTATCACGAAGGATTTTTTATTTAATTATCGCGCGATTATATCATCTGCAATTTGTTTAGCGCAGCTTGTTAGCGAACTACGGCTCTGTTGCTGCTCCGTCTGAAAGGGCTGATGGAGATGTACTAGTTTGTGTTGTCCGGTGGGGGTTTCACTAAGGTCCTGTACAGCGTTGGAGCGTTTGAGTAGCTCCAGACTGCAGTCTGGACGATGGGGCGGGGCGACACATTAAGGTGGGGCGACACGTGTCGCTCCGCCCACCCCCAATTTCATTGGTTTATATTATAATACAGCAGAGCTTATTGGTGTAGGCATTTGTGCATAAGCATTCTTTTATAAACGTTTTTATGAGTAATCTATGATGCTGTTTTGCTGTACTACAGAAATATTAAGTGCTAACAATAGCGATTTTATTTAGAATCAATTAGCAAATGTTTGTTTTTTAAACTTATGACAAACTAGTTAGTTTAAGTTCCTATCAAACGCTTGGTGGCGACATCTCTGTGTACTTCGGGCAGAACAGAGCTGTGTAATATGAGCAGCTCACAAATTAATTCTGGGGAACACATTCTTAATTCCTGGCCATGATATAGTCCTACCTATGCTATAAATAGCCTCACCTATGAGAAATATTAATTATGTTTCTGTGTGATGAACGTAAATAGAGGTCCTCCTTAATCTCAACAGGTGGGTTGCAGGTTAAATGAAGTCAGATATTATTGCTCTGTTCACTGTACACGAAGCAGACTGAGCAGTTTTAGCTGAGCGATGTTGATAAAAATGACCAACTTTTTGAGATTTAGCTGTTTTGTATAATGTATATTTATTATGTAGCCTATAGGCCTATTGTTTATTTTAGGATCGTGGATAAGCAAAAACTTAGGATATGGTGATAATTCATTGTAGTTCAGGAAGACATGGGATAAACCCGCAAATATTTTTATTTTAAAGAACAAATGCGGTGACAAATAAGACAATAATAAATAGCCCATCAGCGTGAACTGAGGTATTATGTGTGGATAATGGGATATTTTTTTTGCATATAGGCTTATTTTAAATATTTTTGTTTACTAAAACAGCTGTTATTAAATCTGACCTACAGCGAATATTATTATTAATGTGCTTTACTGTTTATTTAAGCAATACATGTTCATATATTTTCTCTGCAAAATTTGTATTTATACTTGCTATATGCACAAATTAAATGACTGGTTTTGTGGCTCAATCCTTTAAAAAGAACCAGGAATCACTGTATTATATTAGGCCTACTGATTTTAGATTGGTATTATAGTCTTTAATAAATAAAAAAAATATTAATCACAGAGAGGGTCTTTTATTAAAAGTGCTCACGTACCTGTTGCTCAGATTTACAGCTCTGAGTGATTTTAATATTCGACATTGAGTGTTAATAACTAAATCTAAATTCATCCCGTACACAGATTAACACGCACACACAATGAGGAGGTGGATGCATAAATCCACATAGATTTGTAATATTTGATGTCACGGACACTTATTTGCTATAAGATAGAAGCCTTTAAAAACTGGATGTGTCAATATATGCTCAAATATTTTATTAAGATATAAACAAGGAAACAGGGAGCTTCTCATGAAAACATTTGCACTTTATAATCTACAAGTTTGTGACACATTGATAAACTTAACTCATCTTTTTAAACAACAACAAAAACGGTTGTGCTTTAAAATGCAAAATCATCCACTTATGTTCGTGTTTGTCCCTTTCTAAAATACAGCAAATTATCATTATTTGCGTATAAAATCCCAATTTAGTGCTGATTCGCGGCCTGCCGATCCTCAAGGAAATATGAATGAAGGAACCCGGAGGTGCTGTCATCAAGAGTTTATTTGTAAACAATGACTTCATCTAACTAAAATTACCATTGTTACTAAACAGATTGTAATTAAGATAGGCGTATAATTCTAGAGTTAGCACATAATATTTCTCTAATATGGCCAAATCAATTTGACAAAATCGTACACAAAGGAATGCACATGCTCGGGTCTTCACCAATAAGATTTGCCGTATAAACCAATGGAATTGGGGGTGGGTGGAGCGACACGTGTCGCCCCGCCCCAAGTGTCGCCCCGCCCCGCCCCATCGTCCAGACTGCAGTCTGGAGTACTTGGAGCGTTTAGTGTTCTGAGCGGTGCGTGTCGTATCCCATCATGCCTCTGACCGCTGATCATGTGATCTGTGGTCAGGTGATCCTGCCGGATCTGGCCGTGCTGCGCATCGCTGTGTACGACGACAACAACAAGCTGATCGGTCAGAGGATCCTGCCGCTGGACGGGCTGCAGGCCGGTTACAGACACATCTCACTCCGTAACGAGGGGAACAAGCCGCTCTCGCTGCCCACCGTCTTCTGCAACATTGTCCTGAAGACATACGTACCTGACGGCTTCGGCGGTGAGCACACACTCACACACACACACTCACACACACTCACTCACACACACACACACACACACACACACACATTCACTCACTCACTCACACACACTCACACACACACACACACACACACTCATACACTCACCCTCACACACTCACTCACACACGCACACACACACACACACTCATACACTCACTCTCACACACACACACTCACTCACTCACTCACACACACACACACACACATTCACTCACTCACACACACTCACCCACTCACACACACACACACACACACACAGACACACACACACACACACACACACACACACACACACTCACTCACTCACTCACTCACTCACTCACGGTGGAGCTGGAATCACGCTCTGCTGGATTCGTTCCGTTGTGTTTTGTCTCATGGCGGCTGATATCAGTGTGATTGTGCTTCTGTCGTGTTTTCCAGCCATCGTTGATGCTCTTTCTGATCCAAAGAAGTTCCTCACCATCGCAGAGAAACGTGCCGACCAGATGAGAGCTCTCGGGATCGATACGGTGTGTGTGTGTGTGTGTGTGTGTGTGTGTGTGTGTGTGTGTGTGTGTGTGTGTGTGTGTGTGTGTGTGTGTGTGTGTGTGTGTGTGTGTGTGTGTGTGTGTGTGTGTGTGTGTGTGTGTCCTGATGTCTATTTGTTTTGGCGGTGCAGAGTGACATCGCAGACATTCCCAACGAAAACTGCAAGAGCGATAAGAAGGGAAAAGTGAATCAGGTGAAGACTAACGTGACGCCACAGAGCAGCTCCGAGGTGAACGCCACACAGAATAACATTGGCGAGAGCAAACGCGGTGAGACACACACACTCGCACACGTTCACACATGCACGCACGCGCTCTCACACAAACTCGCATTTGGACATCCTGGACATGCGTAGTCCCACAAGGCTCAATTCTTGCACCGCTCGTTTAGCCTGTATATGCTCCCACTAAGTCAAATAATGAGAGAGAACCAAATTGCCTATAACAGCTATGCTGATGATATCCAGATTTACCTAGCCTTATCTCCAAACGACTACACCCCCATTGACTCCCTCTGCCAATGCATTGATGAAATTAACAGTTGGATGAGCCAGAACTTTCTTCAGTTAAACAAGGAGAAAAACTGAAGTCATTGCATTTGGACACAAAGATGAAGTTCTCAAGGTGAATGCATACCTTGACTCTAGGGGTCAAACAACTAAACAGACCTTAGTTTTAGTAGTCATGTAACTAAATCAGCATACTATCATCTCAAAAACATTGCACGAATTAGATTTGATTAGATAAATTAACACTCACACACCCACACACACACTGACACACACACACACACACACACACACACATACTCTCTCTCTCTCTCTCTCTCTCTCTCTCTCTCTCTCTCTCTCACACACACACATGATCACACACACACACACACACACACACTCTCTCTCTCACACACAAACACCTACTCTCTCTCTCACACACACACACACACACATGATCACACACACACACCCACACACACTGACACACAAACAAACACACACACACTCTCTCTCTCTCTCTCACACACACACACACACACATGATCACACGCGCACACACACACACACACACACACACACACTCTCTCTCTCTCTCTCTCTCACACACACACTGACACACACTCTCTCTCACACACACATGATCACAATATAACACAAAGCTAAAGAGACAATATATTTGGATATTTAAAATGAGTTAATGAAGGTTATGAATAATTCAGCGGGTCTGATGATATAATTTGCATCATTGAAGTTGTTAATTTCTTCTGTTTCCAGATAATTCTGCCATCGTGAATCAGGTGAACATTGAAGATTTGAAGCAGATGAAGGTAAAACATTCATGTACACATTATTGGATTATTTTGCACCAGTGCTGGTGATGAAACGCTGCATCATCGGGGTTATTGTCATGATTCATTATTATTAATTGACTGATTCGTTTTGATTTCTGCATTTATAGTTTGGCTTTTTGTAAACCTCAGAATCTCTTTTCTCTAGACCTACATTAAAGTGATGAAGAAGCAGCAGAAGGAACTGAACACGTTAAAGAAACGTCACGCTAAGGTCAGTGACACTGTTAGACCATCATTAGAACGCGGTTTCGTTCTGGAAGGATTCTTGTCCGCCGATGAGATGATGAACGCGTGCGTCTTCTGCTCGTAGGAACACAACGCCATGCAGAAATCACACTGCACACAGGTGGATAAAATAGTGGCTCAGCATGACAAGGAGAAGTTCACGCTGGAGAAGCTGCTGGAGAAGGCCATCAAGAAGAGAGGGTGAGTGAAGCATGATGGGAAACATCATCTCAGTCATTCAGTCCTGATGTTATTGTTCTCCGTTTTAGTGAAAACAACTGCTCCGAGTTAAAGAAGGAGACGGCCATAAAGGTCGAGACGCTCACGACAGACCATAAAGAAAAGGTATGGAATTAAATCACATCATGCTTTGTGTCTTATAACTTACTTACTTGCCCATGGAGCATTTGGCCATATTACCCACAACAATGACATAATCACATGCTCTGTTCTGACTAGCTTTAGCACGTTTGCAGGAATCAGTGTAAGAATCAGCTTCATGGGGTTTGTTTACATGCACTAACTTTCGTAAATAATTCTGAACTGATTTCAGTTTTTCAATATGAAGCCTAAACTTTACAGTCTGATTCAGATGTTTGTTTACAAGTGCATTAACTGAATTATGAACAAAACTTCAGCACATACAAAACAGCTGTGAAGTTATCACTGGAGCTCCTGCCACTGTTATTGTTTTAAATGACATCTAACAGAAACATTTATTTTGATTGATCAGATTTGACTGGCAATTAATCAAATCCTAAATGTTCTCAATATTTCTATTTATGCATGGGTCCTGTGCTTTAAATCTTACTGAAGACACTTGAAGTCATGATTGACCGCTGATGCATTGATGGAAACCCCAGCCGTCTGTGTTTGAATGTTTTTTTATTCACAATAGAGCTTGTCTGTTGCGCTGGTGTTTCTTCCTCTCAGGTGAAGGACATGGTGGCGCAGCACACTAAAGAGTGGTCAGAGATGATCAACTGTCACAGCACAGAGGAACAGGTAATGAAGGACGCCCATGTGACGCAGCAGTGTGAGCTCCTCAAGAAGCTGCTGGCCAGCGTTCAGGAGCAGCAGACACTGCAGCTCAAGCTCGTCCATGAGCGGTGAGAGACACGACAGACACATTTGTGTTCACTGTACGCTAAACTACCATCACCACCATGAGTATCATCACTACCGACACTATCGTCACTACTGTCTCTATCATCACTACCATGACTATCATCACTATATCATCACTATCATCATTGTCATCACTACTGTCACTATCATCACTACCATGACTATCATCACTACCGTCACTATCATCACTGTCATTACTACCATTACTATAATTGTTACCATCACTACCGTTACTATTGTCACTACTGTCACTATCATCACTGTCATTACTACCATTACTATAATTGTTACCATCACTACCGTTACTATCGTCACTACTGTCTCTACCATGACTATCATCACTACCGTGACTATCGTCACTACTGTCACTATCATCATTGTCATCACTACTGTCACTATCATCACTACCATGACTATCATCACTACCGTCACTATCATCACTGTCATTACTACCATTACTATAATTGTTACCATCACTACCATTACTATCGTCACTACTATCACTATCATCACTACCATGACTATCATCACTATCATCACTACCATGACTATTATCACTACCGTCATTATCATCACTGTCATTACTACCATTACTATAATTGTTACCATCACTACCAAGACTATCACTTTCATCACTACTGTCACTATCATCACTACCATGACTATCATCACTACTGTCACTATCATCACTACCACGACCATCATCATTGTCATCACTACCGTTGCTATCATCACTACTGTCTCTATCATCACTACCATGACTATTATCACTACCGTCACTATCATCACTGTCATTACTACCATTACTATAATTGTTACCTTCACTACCAAGACTATCACTTTCATCACTACCGTTACTATCATCACTACTGTCACTATCATCACTACCATGACTATCATCACTGTCATCACTACTGTCACTATCATTACTACCATCACTATAATCATTACCATCACTACCATGACTATCACGTCCACAATTACAATCATCACTACCGACACTGTCAGTACTGTCTCTATCATCACTACCATTATATCATCACTATAATCGTTACCATCACTACCATGACTATCACTTTCATCACTACCATGACTATCATCACTACTGTCACTATCATAACTACCATCACTACCATGACTATCACTTTCATCACTACTGTCACTATCATCACTACTGTCTCTATCATCACTACCATTAATATCATCACTATAATCGTTACCATTACTACCAAGACTATCACTTTCATCACTACCATGACTATCATCACTACTATCACTATCATAACTACCATCACTACCATGACTATCACTTTCATCACTACTGTCACTATCATCACTACTGTCGCTATCATCACTACCATTAATATCATCACTATAATCATTGTCATCACTACCGTTACTATCGTCACTACTGTCTCTATCATCACTACCATGACTATTATCACTACCGTCACTATCATCACTGTCATTACTAACATTACTATAATTGTTACCATCACTACCAAGGCTATCACTTTTATCACTACCGTTACTATCATCACTACTGTCACTAGCATCACTACCATGACTAGCATCACTGTCATCACTACTGTCAGTATCATTACTACCATCACTATAATCCTTACCATCACTTTCACAATTACAATCATCACTACCGACACTGTCACTACTGTCTCTATTGTCACTACTGTCTCTATCATCACTACCATTATTATCATCACTATAATTGATACCGTTACTTCCATCACTTTCATTATTATAATCGCACCATCATCATTATCATCATTATAACCACTACCGTTACTATCATCACTACCATAATTCAATTCAATTCAAGATTATTTGTATAGCGCTTTTTACGATACAATCGTTGCAAAGCAACTTCACAGGAAATTAAGTTTCTAAAATAGATCTATATTGTAGAAACTCAATATAATTAACTTATGGCAAATTTGGTTAATTCAGTATAATCGCTGATGGTTGGCATGACTATCACTTTCACAATTACAATCATCACCACCATGACTATCATCACTGTCATCACTACCGTTACTATCGTCACTATTGTCACTATTATCACTACTATTACTATCATCATCATTATCATCATTATAATCACTACCATGACTATCATCACTGTCATCACTATAATCATTACCATCGCTATCATCACTGTCATCACTACCGTCACTATTATCACTACCAACACTATAATCGTTACCATCACTACCATGACTATCATCACTGTCATCACTACCATTACTATCATCACTATAATCGTTACCATCACTATCATCATTATAATTGCCACCATCACTATCATCACTATAATTGTAACCATTACTACCATCGCTATCATCACTGTCATCATCACCGTTACTACTGTCACTAACATCACTATCGTCACTACTTTCACTATAATCACTATCATCATTACCATTTGTTTCCTAGGTGTTCTCAGCTCTAAAATATTTTATCACATTGCACTTTTATTAGAAGTAGTGAATTTGCGAATCAAAAATTGAAAATCTGAATGGAATCGACCTGTTTGTATTGTTAATTCATAACGAGAGCAGGGAGAGTAGTGTGTACTACGGTTGAGAGTAGTATGCTAATATCTGCTGGATCTGATTAACACACGACACTCATATGAATATATTTATCTGGGCCAGTGTTCTCCTCTTTATAATGCTGATGTGGAGTTTCATTAGGATGGAGATACAAGGCCGGCTGCAATAATTAACAGGCATTAATGTTACATGAGTCTCTGCAAGTGCAAGACAAGAGCGGCCCATCTATTCAGATCAAGAGTCTTTATTAATTACAATGATAATCCCCCTCGCGTGAACCCGTTTGTTCTGCAGCCGGATCTCCATGAGAAAGAGCCGTGACCCTTGAGCATGAGATGATGTTTCATATTCATCACTGATTCTCTGAATTGTGTTCTGAACATATCTGTATTGGGATCGATCGACAGGCAAAGCAAAGAGATGAAGGCCAATCAGGCGAAGTCGTCGATGGAGAACAGCAAAGCCATCAGCCAGGACAAGAGCATCACACACACACACCACACACACACTGACACACAAACAAACACACACACACACTCTCTCTCTCTCTCTCACACACACACATACACACATGATCACACGCGCACACACACACACACACACACACACACACACACACACACACACTCTCTCTCTCTCTCTCTCTCACACACACACTGACACACACTCTCTCTCACACACACATGATCACAATATAACACAAAGCTAAAGAGACAATATATTTGGATATTTAAAATGAGTTAATGAAGGTTATGAATAATTCAGCGGGTCTGATGATATAATTTGCATCATTGAAGTTGTTAATTTCTTCTGTTTCCAGATAATTCTGCCATCGTGAATCAGGTGAACATTGAAGATTTGAAGCAGATGAAGGTAAAACATTCATGTACACATTATTAGATTATTTTGCACCAGTGCTGGTGATGAAACGCTGCATCATCGGGGTTATTGTCATGATTCATTATTATTAATTGACTGATTCGTTTTGATTTCTGCATTTATAGTTTGGCTTTTTGTAAACCTCAGAATCTCTTTTCTCTAGACCTACATTAAAGTGATGAAGAAGCAGCAGAAGGAACTGAACACGTTAAAGAAACGTCACGCTAAGGTCAGTGACACTGGTAGACCATCATTAGAACGCGGTTTCGTTCTGGAAGGATTCTTGTCCGCCGATGAGATGATGAACGCATGCGTCTTCTGCTCGCAGGAACACAACGCCATGCAGAAATCACACTGCACACAGGTGGATAAAATAGTGGCTCAGCATGACAAGGAGAAGTTCACGCTGGAGAAGCTGCTGGAGAAGGCCATCAAGAAGAGAGGGTGAGTGAAGCATAATGGGAAACATCATCTCAGTCATTCAGTCCTGATGTTATTGTTCTCCGTTTTAGTGAAAACAACTGCTCCGAGTTAAAGAAGGAGACGGCCATAAAGGTCGAGACGCTCACGACAGACCATAAAGAAAAGGTATGGAATTAAATCACATCATGCTTTGTGTCTTATAACTTACTTACTTGCCCATGGAGCATTTGGCCATATTACCCGCAACAATGACATAATCACATGCTCTGTTCTGACTGGCTTTAGCACGTTTGCAGGAATCAGTGTAAGAATCAGCTTCATGGGGTTTGTTTACATGCACTAACTTTCGTAAATAATTCTGAACTAATTTCAGTTTTTCAGTATGAAGCCTAAACTTTACAGTCTGATGTTTCAGATGTTTGTTTACAAGTGCATTAACTGAATTATGAACACAACTTCAGCTCATACAAAACAGCTGTGAAGTTGTCACTGGAGCTCCTGCCAGTGTTATTGTTTTAAATGACATCTAACAGAAACATTTATTTTGTTTGATCAGATTTGATTGGCAATTAATCAAATCCTAAATGTTCTCGATATTTCTATTTATGCATGAGTCTAGGTCCTGTGCTTTAGATTTTACTGAAGACACTTGAAGTCATGATTGACCGCTGATGCATTGATGGAAACCCCAGCCGTCTGTGTTTGAATGTTTTTTTATTCACAATAGAGCTTGTCTGTTGCGCTGGTGTTTCTTCCTCTCAGGTGAAGGACATGGTGGCGCAGCACACTAAAGAGTGGTCAGAGATGATCAACTGTCACAGCACAGAGGAACAGGTAATGAAGGACGCCCATGTGACGCAGCAGTGTGAGCTCCTCAAGAAGCTGCTGGCCAGCGTTCAGGAGCAGCAGACACTGCAGCTCAAGCTCGTCCATGAGCGGTGAGAGACACGACAGACATATTTGTGTTCACTGTACGCTAAACTACCATCACCACCATGAGTATCATCACTACCGACACTATCGTCACTACTGTCTCTATCATCACTACCATGACTATCATTACTATATCATCACTATCATCATTGTCATCACTACTGTCACTATCATCACTACCATGACTATCATCACTACCGTCACTATCATCACTGTCATTACTACCATTACTATAATTGTTACCATCACTACCGTTACTATCGTCACTATCATCACTGTCATTACTACCATTACTATAATTGTTACCATCACTACCGTTATTATCGTCACTACTGTCACTATCATGACTATCATCACTACCATGACTATCATTCACCTTACAATGTCTCCTACTATCATGACTATCATCACTACCATGACTATTATCGTCACTACCTGTCTACTATCATCACTATCATCATTGTCATCACTACTGTCACTATCATCACTACCATGACTATCATCACTACCGTCACTATCATCACTGTCATTACTACCATTACTGTAATTGTTACCATCACTACCGTTACTATCATCACTACTGTCACTATCATCACTACCATGACTATTATCATCACTGTCATCACTGTCATCACTACCGTCGATACAAGGCCGGCTGCAATAATTAACAGGCATTAATGTTACATGAGTCTCTGTAAGTGCAAGACAAGAGCGGCCCATCTATTCAGATCAAGAGTCTTTATTAATTACAATGATAATCCCCCTCGCGTGAACCCGTTTGTTCTGCAGCCGGATCTCCATGAGAAAGAGCCGTGAACCTTGAGCATGAGATGATGTTTCATATTCATCACTGATTCTCTGGATTGTGTTCTGAACATATCTGTATTGTGATCGATCGACAGGCAAAGCAAAGAGATGAAGGCCAATCAGGCGAAGTCGTCGATGGAGAACAGCAAAGCCATCAGCCAGGACAAGAGCATCAAAAACAAGGCGGAGCGCGAGAGGTGTGACATGACACACGGACTGCGCAGTGTAATTAATAAATCATCGTTTGTCAGTTTAATGGGTTCTGTGTGTTTGTGTTGCAGGAGAGTTCGGGAGCTGAACAGCAGCAACACCAAAAAGTTCCTGGAGGAGAGAAAAAGGGTTGGTTGATGGTCTTTAGTGTTAGCGGATGATTACGACTTTTTTTTCAAGAGGTTGATGCAGTATAACTGCATTTGTCACAAGATGATTTTGTATTTGAGTAGCTGTATGATTAATCTAAGGAGTAAACACAGACTTTTTGCGGACGCAGAAACAAGCGGTCTCATATGTAAGCGTATGCATATGAAAAATAATGCGATCCTCAACACTAACAGCATATAAATAAAAACTGTTACTGAGTGAAATGTCGATACAGAAGGAGGTAAAGGACTGGAAGCTTTAATAATATTACTGAATATGATCCAGATGTAGTATATGATAAAAATTCAGCTTTTTGCTCAAAATGTAAAATGAAGGCTATCTACATTCAAGTGTTGATAAAAAACAATGCTTGATGCTAGAATAAAACCTGTTTTTTTTTTTAAGTAGAGGGTCTGATTTTTATTTTGATGTATTGCATGTTCAGATATTCATACAACAATATTCTGTGTGCCATGAAATTTTAGTGAAAATCAGTAAAAACACTGGAGAGATTAATTGACCCTTACACAAATTACATTTACATTTAGCAGGCGCTTTTATCCAAAGCGACTTACAATTGCATTCAGGTTATGCATTTTTAATCAGTATGTGTGTTCCCTGGGAATCGAACCCACAACCTTTTGCGCTGCTGACGCAATGCTCTACCACTGAGCCACACAGGAACACCAATTAGGGCCTATAAAGGTCTTAAACCAGAGCCGAAAGTCAAGTCACGGCAGTAGATGTTGCATGCGCTGCAGTATTTTTGTCTTGTTTCTAAACATCTAAATATCCTTAAATCAAGATACATTTACTGGAGAAGCCAAAATGAGGATACAAAGTCTTGTTTTCTGAGAAAACTATAACCATAAACTCATTTTGATCTATTTCTCAGAAAACAGGACTTCATATGTTCAGTCAGTTTCTCCGGTAAACGAGTCTTGATTTGAGGATCGTTAGACGTTTGCTCTGGAAAACCAGACAGAAATACTGAGGAAGAGTTTTTTGCAGTTTGATCAGAAGGTTCAGTGAAAGTTATTTCCATAACTAACTAAATTAATATCTGTAGGATATCTCAAAATACTGAAGCCTATTTCTTGAGATTAGGTTTTTAACAGCGATGTATTTTTTCATTTAAATGATACAGTAGTCAAGTCATATTTATGTCTATAGCGCTTTATAGATTGGTTCTAACAGTCAAATAAAGGTTTTAATTGTGCATAATTATTGTGATGCTCTGTATACACTCTTAAAAATTAAGGTGCTTCATGATGCCATAGAAGAACAACGTTTTGTCTAAATGGTTCCATAAAGAATCGTTAACATATGAAGAACCTTTCTGAATGTCCTAATAATTTCCTAATAATATGCTAAGTTTCACGGCTGAAGTAAACAGTCCCCCCTCGGAAGAGAGGGGCGGAGTCAGCAGAGCTCATTAACATTTAAAGGAGAATCACACAATACGGCTTGCTCTGAAAACAGCTGTTTTTGACTGGCTAAAAAAGTTTTTTTTTTACACTACCAGTGTAACCAAACGATGTTACAGACTTTTTATGAACACCCTAAAGAATAATATCCACTTGTGGAAAATGGCCATTATATGACCCCTTTAACATCTGAAGAACCTTTCTGTCTCACAAAACAGATTTTTGGATTTTAAAAAGGTACAAAAAGAGATATTCTTTGACTGAACGGTTCTTTGTGGAACCAAAAATAGTTATTCTATGGCAGGGTCCTGGGCGCCCCCCCCAACACTACACATCTCCCTAATCAAACACACCTGATTTAACTCACTATCATCACTATCATCATTGTCATCACTACTGTCACTATCATCACTACCATGACTATCATCACTACCGTCACTATCATCACTGTCATTACTACCATTACTGTAATTGTTACCATCACTACCGTTACTATCATCACTACTGTCACTATCATCACTACCATGACTATTATCATCACTGTCATCACTACCGTCACTATCATCACTACCAACACTATAATCGTTACCATCACTACCATGACTATCATCACTGTCATCACTACCATTACTATCATCATTATAATCGTTACCATCACTATCATCATTAAAATTGCCACCATCACTATAACCGTAACCATTACTACCATCGCTATCATCACTGTCATCATCACCGTTACTACTGTCACTAACATCACTATCGTCACTACTTTCACTATAATCACTGTCATCACTATATTATCATTATAATCACTGTCGTCACTACCATTACTACTGTCACTACCATCACTATCATCATTATAATCACTACCATCACTATCATCATTACCATTTGTTTCCTAGGTGCTCTCAGCTCTAAAATATTTTATCACATTGCACTTTTATTCGAAGTAGTGAATTTGCGAATCAAAAATTGAAAATCTGTGAATGGAATCGACCTGTTTGTATTGTTAGTTCATAACGAGAGCAGTGAGAGTAGTGTGTACTACGGTTGAGAGTAGTATGCTAATATCTGCTGGATCTGATTAACACACGACACTCATATGAATATATTTATCTGGGCCAGTGTTCTCCTCTTTATAAAGCTGATGTGGAGTTTCATTAGGATGGAGATACAAGGCCGGCTGCAATAATTAACAGGCATTAATGTTACATGAGTCTCTGTAAGTGCAAGACAAGAGCGGCCCATCTATTCAGATCAAGAGTCTTTATTAATTACAATGATAATCCCCCTCGTGTGAACCCGTTTGTTCTGCAGCCGGATCTCCATGAGAAAGAGCCGTGAACCTTGAGCATGAGATGATGTTTCATATTCATCACTGATTCTCTGGATTGTGTTCTGAACATATCTGTATTGTGATCGATCGACAGGCAAAGCAAAGAGATGAAGGCCAATCAGGCGAAGTCGTCGATGGAGAACAGCAAAGCCATCAGCCAGGACAAGAGCATCAAAAACAAGGCGGAGCGCGAGAGGTGTGACATGACACACGGACTGCGCAGTGTAATTAATAAATCATCGTTTGTCAGTTTAATGGGTTCTGTGTGTTTGTGTTGCAGGAGAGTTCGGGAGCTGAACAGCAGCAACACAAAAAGTTCCTGGAGGAGAGAAAAAGGGTTGGTTGATGGTCTTTAGTGTTAGCGGATGATTACGACTTTTTTTTCAAGAGGTTGATGCAGTATAACTGCATTTGTCACAAGATGATTTTGTATTTGAGTAGCTGTATGATTAATCTAAGGAGTAAACACAGACTTTTTGCGGACGCAGAAACAAGCGGTCTCATATGTAAGCGTATGCATATGAAAAATAATGGATCCTCAACACTAACAGCATATAAATAAAAACTGTTACTGAGTGAAATGTCGATACAGAAGGAGGTAAAGGACTGGAAGCTTTAATAATATTACTGAATATGATCCAGATGTAGTATATGATAAAAATTCAGCTTTTTGCTCAAAATGTAAAATGAAGGCTATCTACATTCAAGTGTTGATAAAAAACAATGCTTGATGCTAGAATAAAACCTTTTTTTTTTTTTTAAGTAGAGGGTCTGATTTTTATTTTGATATATTGCATGTTCAGATATTCATACAACAATATTCTGTGTGCCATGAAATTTTAGTGAAAATCAGTAAAAACACTGGAGAGATTAATTGACCCTTACACAAATTACATTTACATTTATGCATTTAGCAGACGCTTTTATCCAAAGCGACTTACAATTGCATTCAGGTTATGCATTTTTAATCAGTATGTGTGTTCCCTGGGAATCGAACCCACAACCTTTTGTGCTGCTGACGCAATGCTCTACCACTGAGCCACACAGGAACACCAATTAGGGCCTATAAAGGTCTTAAACCAGAGCCGAAAGTCAAGTCACGGCAGTAGATGTTGCATGCGCTGCAGTATTTTTGTCTTGTTTTCAAACATCTAAATATCCTTAAATCAAGATACATTTACTGGAGAAGCCAAAATGAGGATACAAAGTCTTGTTTTCTGAGAAAAATATAATCATAAACTCATTTTGATCTATTTATCAGAAAACAGGACTTCATATGTTCAGTCAGTTTCTCCGGTAAACGAGTCTTGATTTGAGGATCGTTAGACGTTTGCTCTGGAAAACCAGACAGAAATACTGAGGAAGAGTTTTTTGCAGTTTGATCAGAAGGTTCAGTGAAAGTTATTTCCATAACTAACTAAATTAATATCTGTAGGATATCTCAAAATACTGAAGCCTATTTCTTGAGATTAGGTTTTTAACAGCGATGTATTTTTTCATTTAAATGATACAGTAGTCAAGTCATATTTATGTCTATAGCGCTTTATAGATTGCTTCTAACAGTCAAATAAAGGTTTTAATTGTGCATAATTATTGTGATGCTCTGTATACACTCTTAAAAATTAAGGTGCTTCATGATGCCATAGAAGAACCGTTTTGTCTAAATGGTTCCATAAAGAATCGTTAACATATGAAGAACCTTTCTGAATGTCCTTTCCTAATAATATGCTAAGTTTCACGGCTGAAGTAAACAGTCCCCCTCGGAAGAGAGGGGCGGAGTCAGCAGAGCTCATTAACATTTAAAGGAGAATCACACAATACGGCTTGCTCTGAAAACAGCTGTTTTTGACTGGCTAAAAAAGTTTTTTTTTTTTACACTACCAGTGTAACCAAACGATGTTACAGACTTTTTATTAACACCCTAAAGAATAATATCCACTTGTGGAAAATGGCCATTATATGACCCCTTTAACATCTGAAGAACCTTTCTGTCTCACAAAACAGATTTTTGGATTTTAAAAAGGTACAAAAAGAGATGTTCTTTGACTGAACGGTTCTTTGTGGAACCAAAAATAGTTATTCTATGGCAGGGCCCTGGGCAGACATGCAGATCCTAATGCAGAAGCCAGCTGGGAAGATAAAGTTAAACTGGCAGAAAATGTAGCTCGATTTAGAAGAAACTCCATGACCTGAAATGGAGTGTAGTCCAATGCAGACCAGTTAAAATTCACTTAAATCCATGAGCGATCCTTGAAACACTTTGATTTATAAACAGTGTATAAGGACTGCTTGTGCACTGTTCCTCATCCCTGTGAAACACCTTTAAAGAATGTATAAACTGCTTGTGACGTTCTCACACATCTATGATGTTAATTGCTATCTGATGAATGATGGTGTTCTTCCTCAGCTGGCCATGAAGCAGGCGAAGGAGCTGGAGCAGCTGCAGAAATCTCAGCGAGAGCAGCTGGAGAAGCTGGAGAAGTTCAACGAGCAGGTAAAAGCTCAGAGCCGGGGATCTTCAGAAGAGCGCTGCCCCTGCCTTGACTTCATGTGATTTGTGTTTAGTCCTCCATGACTCATAAGCCATTCCTTAAATATGATTTGCCTTTTCTTTGAACAGCTTTTGAAATCACATCATGCAAACAGTCAGACTCAAGGTAGGCTCACTCAGTGCTCTTTCCTCAGTTTTCTCCATCTCTGTCTGATTATTATCTGATCTGGCAATCTTCAAGAATTGGCTAAAAACACCTCTTTATTTGACCCTTTAACTCTACCACTCTCTATTCTAATTCTATTCTTTAAAAAAAATAACGTGCCCCTTTTAGACTTGTCATAGCACATTGCTCTTTTGTTGGTTTTGATTACTTCCATTGTCCTCGTTTGGATAAATGTAATGTATTAATAATGTCGAAACAGTCTCCGAACACATTTACTGTGACCTGCTGAATGCTGCTCAGCTATTGGCCATTTGTTATGAAGTCCCTCCCACTTGACAGCATCACCCAATCATTAGAGAAGCCAGACAGCAGTCAATCAGTCATTGAGCTGTTTTCAAATCAAACTCTTGCTGCTGTCATAGACAGGACTCTACAGTAAATATGTATATGTGTGTATATATGTAGAGAAGCCAGACAGCAGTCAATCAGTCATTGAGCAGTTTTCAAATCAAACTCATGCTGCATTAGTAGACAGGACTCTACAGTAAATATATATATATATATGTAGAGAGAGATTAGATGTGTGTATACAGTAATATTGGCACCATTGGTAAATATGAGCAATGGCGACTGTGAAAAATAATCTTTTTAGAGAAATGTGAGAGTGAACGAATCATTAGATTGATTCAGGGAGTCGTCAGATTGATTCAGGGAGTCGTCAGATTGATTCAGGGAGTCGTCAGATTGATTCAGGGAGTCGTCAGATTGATTCAGTGAGACATCAGATTGATTCAGGGAGTCATCAGATTGATTCAGGGAGTCGTCAGATTGATTCAGGGAGTCGTCATGCTTGATTCAGTGAGACATCAGACTCTGATTCAGTAAGTATCAGATATGATGTCAGAGAGAGTCATCAGATGATTCAGGATGTCATCAGATTGATTCAGGGAGTCGTCAGATTGATTCAGTGAGCACATCAGACTTGATTCAGAGAGTCATCAGATTGATTCAGGGAGTCATCAGATTGATTCAGGGAGTCATCAGATTGATTCAGTGAGACATCAGATTGATTCAGGGAGTCGTCAGATTGATTCAGTGAGACATCAGATTGATTCAGAGAGTCATCAGATTGATTCAGGGAGTCATCAGATTGATTCAGGGAGTCATCAGATTGATTCAGGGAGTCATCAGATTGATTCAGTGAGACATCAGATTGATTCAGGGAGTCATCAGATTGATTCAGGGAGTCATCAGATTGATTCAGGGAGTCGTCAGATTGATTCAGGGAGTCGTCAGATTGATTCAGGGAGTCGTCAGATTGATTCAGGGAGTCGTCAGATTGATTCAGGGAGTCATCAGATTTCAGATTGATTCAGGGAGTCATCAGATTGATTCAGTGAGTCATCAGATTTCAGATTGATTCAGGGAGTCATCAGATTGATTCAGTGAGTCATCAGATTGATTCAGTGAGTCATCCGATTGATTCAGTGAGTCATCCGATTGATTCAGTGATGCGGTTAACAGTGGTCTTGTCACGTGACCCATACATGCTTCCTTCTTCCTTTCACAGCATCCAGTGATTTAAGAGACGAGAGTTTTTTATAAGTTGGCTGAATAAAGAAAATAATATACTGGGGCTGCACGATAACGGTTAAACTATTAATCACTGTTATTTAGTTATTATTTCTGTAATGCAGAGTGAGTGTGTGGTTGCCAGGTTGGGAAGATAAAGTTAAACACTGGCAGAAAATGTATCGATTTAAGAGAAAAACTCTGGCATGCACAACCATGAAAGATCGTTACCAATGCAAGATAAATTAAAATTCAATATTTAATAAATCAAGAGAAGCAGAAATCGTGATAATGACTACATTATGATTTGTCGTACAGCCTTACAATATGCAAAAACAAAATTAATATTCAGCCATATGTTTTTTTCCTCTTCGTTATGAGCTTCGTTACAAAGTTTCACCCAAAAAATGCTAATGAGTTTATACACCTCTTAACAGTTTGTGACCCGTGCTGGCAAAATGAGTCACGGTGAGCAATGTTCAAAATTAGTTATTTTCATATTCTACATTAAAAATTATTCTTCATAAAAAAATCTCTATTACCTTCAAAATGGTTTATGATTTGCTGGAATCAGACAAAAAAATTATGATCTGAGAAAAAAATCACCATGCAATATTTTCCCTTGATTAATATTAATATTAGATATTAATAATCACAATATAGCTATTAATAATTTATCATTGTTATTATACATTAGAACAGTAGAACAAATATAAGAATATCAAATAATGCAAAAATCACTTTAGTGTGTCCATTACAAATAAACTGATTATTAAAATGAATCTGTGATATGGTAATTCGGCTTAGATATGTGTACCTACTATAACACACGGATCTAATATAACGTTACGCATCTGATGTGTTCCATAACATTAACTTATTATGTTTGCTTGAACATCAATACTGTAATTCTGTGTGTATTTATCAGGATTGTGCGCAGTCAGAAAACATACAAATAAAGATTTTTTGGTGACTTGTAGCTGAAATCAATACGAGCCCGTGTGCACTCACACTCATTCTGCCAGCACGATATATCATTGATGCATGACTCTGTGATTCTCCAGGCCAAAGACATGCAGAAGATGGTGAAGCTGGAGGAGGACATGGACCGCAGACCAGCTACGGTGGTGTAAGCACTCCATCCGTCAACTGAAGCGAAGCGTAGCGTCTTTATCTGTGTGTCATCCCGACTCCTGAACCCCTGCAGTCTGTAAGCCCCGCCCATTCTCCCTACCTCAGCTCTGGCCCCGCCCACCGCGGATAACTCCTCCTCTGCAGCGGCGTCCAGCCAATCCGGCTCTTACCGTAGCTCCGCCTACGCTGCTCAGACCAGGGAGGAGGCGGTGAACACATGATTTTATACACCATCATCAAAAATGAACTTCTCAAGTCTAGTTAACCGTAGCAGAGTCAGACGACCGGACGAATCCGATTAGTGTGTTTTCTCCCGTCCTGAGCACTTTATATGTAGCTGTATACACTACGAATGTAGACGCGTCTGGAAGAGCCAGATCGCATGAGATCACACGAGATCCGGTGCGGTTTGAAGACCAGACGCTCACCTCGTTTTACTCAAGTCTTGTTTTATTTCTGAGCGCAAACCATTTGAACTTGTTCTTTTATTTTCAGCTTGTTTTAAAGAGAGGTGTGAAGTAAATCATGTTCTTAGGCACTTGTTTCGATGACGGTCAATCAAAAAGACATGAAGTCTTGTTTTCTGAAAACTATGAAGCGTGCTGAAACGAGGACGAAATACGCCAACGCTCAGACAAACTCCGGGCCGTTGGTACATACGTCGCCTTGTTTTAAGCTTAAACTTGCTTCAGATGTTTCAGAAGACTTGATCTTGTGTCATCCAGATTTATGGAGGATTAGATATGTGTGCTGGTGTTTTATTTGAGATGTCGTTTTCTTCTTTGCATCATGTTTTCAAGTGAGCACATATCTCGTGTGAAAGCAAAGTGCTTTAAAACACATCGCTTGTGCCACTACATGTCAGATAGGACATTTAAATTATTGTTTTACACGATAAATGCCAAAATAATGGGTTATTTATATAAAGATGCATATATATTATAGTGAGTACTTTAAGACTACATCTGGTTTCTTCGAAGCTTTTTGCACTAGCTGAATGTTTTCTGTTGTGCGGCGTCTATGTAGATCTATGCTATAATATTATAGTTTTGCAGACTCTGAATTTCATCCGTTTGTCTCCTCAATGAACCCGTGCTTTTGTATTTATAAATATATATCGTGTTTGTCAAACTTCTAGCAATGAAAATACTGTTGTTATCCTGCTACTTTAATACTGTTTTATAGTATGTGTACTAATAAACTCTCCCAGGTGTTAAATGCAAACTGTTGCAGGTCTGTTTATTGGAGTCATATCATCACATCGTGATCATCTCGGGTATTGATTCGATGCTAAACGGGTTTAATGTGAGTTTGAATATCATTTTGGTTGCTATACTGAAAGACACAATAACCTCGGGTCTTGGAAATGCGTTTAACCCTTGTGCGGCCTTTTGGACATTTTTAGTTTGTTTATATGATTATGATATTGCCAGATGCATACGTTTTGGCACAGGTGTGTATTCCTCTCGGGACCGTAAGGACAGAGATGTCTGCATTGAAACCCATTCAAACTGTTTTTAATCACAGCGCTGTTTAGCTGTAATATGATGCAGTCTTTGTTAATAGGCTTTTATTCTGTTGGCAAGGCTTCAAAACTAAAACGTTTGATATTTTATACCAGATGGTGCCATTTTTTCAGGTTTGGCCGATAAAGCAAATACTGGCTTTATTCCTGTTTTCTGCTTCTGTATATTATAGTCAACTGGATAAATTATGCAGCTGTAAGTGTGTGTGTGTGTGTGTGTCTCGTGAGTGTGTGTGTGTGACTGTGTGTCTCGTATGTGGGTGTGACTGTGTGTGTCTCATATGTGGGTGTGTGTGTGTCTTGTGTCTCTGTGTGTGTGTGTCTCTCTGTATCTGTGTGTCTGTGTGTGTGTCTGTGTGTGTGTCTGTGTCTGTGTCTGTGTGTGTGTGTGTGTGTGTGTGTGTGTGTGTGTGTGTGCGTGCGTGTGTGTGTGTGTGTGTGTGTGTTTCTGTCTCTCTGTGTGTGTGTGTGTGTGTGTGTGTGTGTGTGTTTCTGTCTCTCTGTGTGTGTTTCTGTCTCTCTCTGTGTGTGTGTGTGTGTGTGTGTGTGTGTGTGTGTGTGTGTCTGTCTCTCTGTGTGTGTGTGTGTGTGTGTGTGGTGTTTCTGTCTCTCTCTCTCTCTCTGTGTGTTTCTGCCTCTCTTTGGTGTGTGTGTGTGTGTGTGTGTGTGTGTGTGTGTGTGTCTCGTGAGTGTGTGTGTGACTGTGTGTCTCGTATGTGGGTGTGACTGTGTGTGTCTCATATGTGGGTGTGTGTGTGTGTGTGTCTCTGTGTGTGTGTGTCTCTCTGTATCTGTGTGTGTGTGTGTCTGTGTCTCTGTGTGTGTGTGTGTGTGTGTGTGTGTGTGTGTGTGTGTGTGTGCCTCTGTGTGTGTGTGTTTCTGTCTCTCTCTCTCTGTGTGTGTGTGTGTGTGTTTCTGTCTCTGTGTGTGTGTGTGTGTGTGTGTGTGTTTCTGTCTCTGTGTGTGTGTGTGTGTGTGTTTCTGTCTCTGTGTGTGTGTTTCTGTCTCTCTCTCTGTGTGTGTGTTTCTGTCTCTGTGTGTGTGTGTCTGTCTCTCTCTGTGTGTGTGTGTGTGTGTGTGTGTGTCTGTCTCTCTGTGTGTGTGTGTGTGTGTGTGTGTGTGTGTTTCTGTCTCTCTCTCTCTCTGTGTGTGTGTGTGTGTTTCTGCCTCTCTTTGTGTGTGTGTGTCTCCATTATTTATATAGCGCTTTTTACAATGTAGCTTGTGTCAAAGCTGCTTTAAACTATTAAAAAAAGTGAAATAGTGTCAAAATAAGATCTCACTGATACCTGTCAAACAAAACACCTACAACACCGTCACTGAACGTAATGATCAATGTGTGATTTATCCATGAAGAAGACCGCCGTGTCTCCAGCACAAAGGACCAGTCAATAATTGGCACGTGTATTTGGTTCAGTCGGCGTGCTTCTCTGATGCTCTTATTAAAATCAGAGCAACATGCACTTATGAACAATAAAGAGTGATAATGAGATTCACGTTGTCGTGGAAACTCCAAAGCGCAGCGGTATAAAGCAGATCTCCATCAGCCTCTGTCAGGAAACATGCTCAAACCCTCAGACAACTGCGGCTCCAGAATCCTTCTGGACGCCATCTCCAACGACAAGCTCCACCTCGCCAGGTTCGTCCTCGACGCTCTGGATGGGAAAATCATCGACTCGGAGACTGAAGGGGCGCCGACGCCTCTGATCTCCGCCGTGTTTCTCCAGGATCCGCCTGCGAGATGCAGGTTCATCGCTCTTCTGTTGCAGAGAGGCGCGAGCGCGAATCTCCCGGACGAGAGCGGACGCACGGCGCTGAGCTACGCCTGCGAGGCGGGACACCTGGACGCGGTGAAGATCCTGGTGAAGAACGGCGCGGATCCCGAGGTGGCGGATGCGTGGGGGAACACCGCGCTCATGTACGCCACTGTGGCCGGACACTCGGTCGTCGTGGAGTTCCTGGTGCGCGCTTTCAAACGGCTGGGTCTCCAGATCGACCGGCGAAACAAGGTGGGCAACTCTGCAGCGGAGGTGGCCAGGTATCTCCGACACACCGACTGCTTGCAGGTGCTTCAGAGTCACTCCAGGAGAGTTCACGACGGCGATACACTCGCTGAGAGACTCTCCGCTGTGAGCATCGGTGATGAGGAGAAGACTCCACAGATCTATGCATCGGAAGAGAGGACTCAACTTGCCACCCTATCCATCAGTTCACACATCCCCTCCATTGAGGAATACAAGAGGGATGCTTCGTCACCACGAGGCCGGATGTTCTCTAGTGTCTTCACCTCAAAACCTCCTCATCGATGCCTCAACAATCACCTGCCTCCGTTGTTTTACTCACCCAAAACGCCCGCTTCTAGTCATCTTAGCATCTTATTAACTCCTTTCAGCAAAGGAGAAGCAACTGAGCAATCCAAACTGGCCCTCAGAAGCCTTGATGAACGTTACTATCAGAAGCGATGCAGTTTGCCGACTAGCACTCTCAAGCCGTCCCGCAAAAGCAAAGCCGGGTTTGAGCACAGATCTCCGAGCACCCTTCGGTTGTTGAGGAGACTCACCTCTCCAGAGTTCAAGAGGAGCGGCGGAGAGTCTCCGGAGGCTCCAGAAACATCCGTCCGATGCATCCCAAGGTCAGAGACATTTCCGCTGGGAAACAAACACCCTCAAGCAGGGAGCAAGCCGAGCGTCGACAGCATCAGCGCGGTCACGTGTGAGTTTGACTTTCAGTTTAAAGCTGATCCAGATGTCTGAGGAGAGAGACTAACCTACTAGCTAGTGCCGTGCACACAAAAAATACACAAGCCTATCTTTAGTGTCATATATAGTGACACTTCTATCCAAAGCATTCATCACAATGGTGTGTAGTTACAGCCACACCAAACATTATTCAGACTTTAGTTAATGTAAGTGAGGATAGCAAAGTGAAATACCCGAATATTCTTCATACAGTGGACTAGCTGGAGCCATGTTTTCCTCGTGTTTTTCTTTAATTGCTAATGTGATTTTTACACACAGACTGGACGAAATCAAGCATTGCTCGGTGATTGGAGCTACATTGGTTTTATCTAATTGTGTCTACATCTATTCAATCCAACTTTCTATCAAAGTTATCATCAAGATGAGTTTATTCTGATGCATTTTAACTCTTTAATATCATTTTATAAGTGTTGATATGCAGTAATTGACTTTGGCGTGCATATAATACGCAGTTTTCACGCATCTACCCCACAACACTAAACCGACCCATTGCATACATACACACCAAAGCCCATTTTTGCATATCAATACCACAAGTTTTATCAGTGTTTTTATTTGGTGTACCATTTATACGCACTTTCATGAGATCTATACTGAATAAACTGTGATATAATGTGAGAGATGCTGAATGTGTCTGAAGAGATTTGGGGTATGTTTTACATCTCGTGTTTACTCGTCATGTCATCTCAAAATGTTTCATTCCCAGTTTAATGTTTTTGTATTATATTACATTTATATACGTGTTTTGAATACTACTCATGTATTTTAGGGCAGACTGGGGCTAGTGGACAATTTCTGTTTAGGCAAGTCTATAAAAAAGTCCATTGAATATTCACTCTGTTATCGAGCAGAGTGTGTTTGTCCTCCTCCTGTCACGCTCCACGGGGTAAGTTGTCACAGTGAAACATGACTATTCAAACACTAAATTATGAAATAATTCACGAAATTGTTAAAAATTTTAAAGCTGATATGCTAATATCTCTTACGAATTTTCCCAAAAAATACAAGATACTTTTATTGTTTTAACGTATTGCTCAAAATGATTCTATTTTGAGACGCATTGGATCATGTGACAACTTACCCCGGTGTCCCATATAAGGATTCCGTTCTTAAACGACATGAAACACAATCCATACCTGGGTAAAACCAGCACCGCCTTGTTCTGTTGGAAGAGCTGAGAGCGGGGTCTGGTCTGGTTTGTGTCGTCGGTCGGTCGGTCACGCGCGGGGACGAGCTGCGCGCTCCCGAGCTCTGCGTGTCCTGCAGATGCGGATCGGACCGAGGTCTCTCTCTCTCTCTCTCTGAGCGGAACTTCCGCCGGTGGTGAACCTCGCACCTGCTCCCGGTGTTCGTGCCTCTCGCCTTCTCAAGATGGAGCTTCTGCCGCTGCTCGGTGAGTCTCGCAGCTCTATGGTCTGGAGTCTGGAGGAGTTTGATTCTCTTCGTTTATCTGAGTGTAGAGGGATCTCAGACACCGCAGCAGATTTACAGCTGAAGAATGAACTACAGAAAATAGAGATGTGTTCAATGGAATCTGCTTCCAGGTGTAGCTTCTTATAGATCTTCCATCGTGTTAGACATCACTTTACAGAATAGAACAGAGAAGAGAGAATAGATAAACTAATAGAATAGAATAGAGAAGAGAGAATAGAATAGATCACATAATAGAATAGAACAGAGAAGAGAAGAGAAGAATATATAAACTAATAGAATAGAGAAGAGAGAGATACATTTGTAGAATAGAAAACAAGAAATAATAGGAGAGAGAAT
>CM049816.1:426818-476818 GCA_027422435.1 Schizopygopsis pylzovi
AGTGATGTGAATGCCAAGGAACTTAAAGCTGGTCACCCGCTCCACAGGTGTCTTGTCGATGGTGATGGGTGTGTGTTCTCTGCTCTGTCTCCTGTAATCCACCACCAGCTCCTTGGTCTTGTCGATGTTGAGTGAGAGGTGGTTCTCCTGACACCATTTAGTCAGGGTACTCACCTTGTAACACCTATACCTTTCTCTTTTGTGCAAGTGTCACATGAAATGAGGGACCACACAGACTAATTGTACTCATGAGTCAAGTGTATTAAATATAATTACCCAAAACATGCAAATTCAATATGACACAAACAATTGAGAGTTCAACAGTTAGGACCAGAGCATAAAAAACAATCCAGTATTCCAAAACATAGTCCTTGGCTTGTCATCACTTAGACCTTGCTCAATCTTTGTTGAAACATGAAGTGCAAAAATAACAGTACTTGAATGTCAAGATGATTCTCAGCACAGTTCAATCAGCCAAGAGATGTTTGACGTCCAGTGTTGCTTTTAAGCAGTAGATGTAAGTCAGTTCTCCGAGTTCCAGACTGCTCCGATTATTTAGCCACCAAATAATCCATACATGCTCAGAACAGAAACCCTCTGTAGACAAACATTTAAACAAACAAACCATAACCAAGTGCTACACCCACATTGTTACTAAAGCAAAATAACTTGAACAGTTACTTACGGATGAGCTTAGAACTATAAAGTTCCTCAAACAGGGTCCAAAGGCCTAAACCACCATGAGGTAAGCTTCTCCAAACAACAGAGAATTAACTTCCTGTCATTTCTCCTTCTTTGCTACCTTAAATAGGTGAATTCTATGCATTTCTTTAACAGAGCGCCCTCTAATGGTCAGGTGAGTAATGACAGTGCTGCTCTATGAGGACTTCTGGTACATAAGTAACAGAGAAACTGTTACAACCTCCTCTCTGTAGGCCTATCACCGTTGTGTCATCAGCAAATTTGACGATGACATTGGAGCTGTGTGTAGCTGTACAGTCGTGTGTGTACAGGGAGTACAGGAGTGGGCTGAGGACGCAACCCTGCGGTGCACCAGTGTTGAGGATCAGGGGGGATGATGTGTTGTTGCCCATTCTGACCACCTGACTTCTGCCTGTCAGGAAGTCCAGGATCCAGCTGCACAGAGATCTGTTCAGTCCTAGAGTCTGGAGCTTCGCAACCAGTGTGGCAGGCACTATAGTGTTAAATGCTGAACTATAATCCACGAACAGCATCCTCACATAGGTGTTCTTATTTTCCAGGTGGGAGAGAGCAGTGTGCAGGGTGAAGGCAATAGCATCGTCTGTGGAACGGTTACTGCGGTATGCAAATTGTAGTGGGTCCAGTGAAGCAGGCAGCACAGAGCAGATGTAGTCTCTGACCAGCTTCTCAAAACACTTGCTGAAGATGGGGGTCAGAGCAACGGGCCTCCAGTCATTCAAGCATGTGATTTTGTTTTTCTTTGGTATGGGCACAATGGTGGATTTTTTGAAGCATGAGGGAACCACAGACAGAGAGAGGGACAGATTGAAAATATCTGTAAAAACCCCAGCTAGCTGGAAAGCGCATGCTTTGAGCACACGGCCTGGTATCCCATCTGGGCCTACGGCTTTACGGATGTTCACCCGTTTGAAGGATCGGGTTACATCCGCGACAGAAAGCGTGAGTGGACTCACCTCTTCTGCAGCAGCCGTGTGAGCGCTCTCTGTGTGGGCGGTGTTATCAGCCTCGAACCGAGCATAAAAGGTGTTGAGCTCGTCCGGTAGAGAGGCGGCAATGTTCACAGTAGCTGGTTTACTCCCTTTAAAGCCTGTGATGTTGTTAATGCCCTGCCACATGCTTCTTGGGTTATTGTTGTTGAAGTGTTCTTCAACTTTGTTTTTATAAGTTCGTTTGGCTGCTTTGATGGATCTCCTGAGATCGTAACTGGCTTGTTTCCGATCGTCAGAGTTTCCGGATTTAAAGGCAGATGTCCGCGCTGACAAGGCTGATCGAACATCGCTGTTAATCCACGGTTTTTGGTTGGGGTAGATCCGGATTGTTTTGGTCGGAACTACATCGTCTATACACTTCCTGATGAAACACGTGACCGTATCTGAATACGCCTCTATGTCGTCTCCAGACGCTGCCCGGAACATGTCCCAGTCCACGTGATCAAAACAGTCCTGTAGTATAGCGTCCGATTGGTCAGACCAACAATGAACTGTCCTGAGAGCGGGTGCTTCACGTTTCAGTTTCTGCCTATAAGCAGGCAGGAGCAGAACGGAAGAGTGATCCGATTTGCCGAAAGGTGGGCGGGGGAGGGACTTGTATGCGTCCCGGAAGGGGGAGTAACAATGGTCGAGTGTGCGATCTCCACGCGTGTTGATGGTGACGTGTTGAAAGTATTTTGGAGCTATTGTTCTGAAGTTGGCTTTATTAAAGTCCCCCGTGATAACAAAAGCTGCATCTGGGTGCGCGGTTTCCTGCTCACTTATATTCCTGTACAGTTCCTTGAGTGCCTGGTCTGTGTTGGCTTGGGGGGGGGTATAAACAGCCGTGATTATGATCGCTGTAAATTCCCTCGGTAGCCAGAACGGTCGACACAGAAGCATATGAAATTCCAGATCAGGGGAGCAGAAGGATTTAATAGAGTGTATGTTCCTTTCATCACACCACGAGTTGTTAATATAGAAACACACACCTCCACCTCTGGAAATTCCCCGGAGAAGCAGAAAACAGGAACAAACCTCAGGAAACGGTGCCAAAATAGTCAAATATTGTACATTTTTATAAACGCAGCTACAATTTTGTAGCTTTGTCAACACTAATATAATAATTTATAATGTAATAAAACACAACAAAAACACCCCTAAAAAAACCAACAAAAACACCACAAAAAAACAAAACCACAACAAAAATACCCCCCCAAAAAATATAAAAACACAACAAAAACACAAAACACCCCAAAAAATGAAAAACCCAACAAAAACACACAAAAAAATAAATAAATAAAAATACCCCCCCAAAAAATATAAAAACAACAAAAACACAACCCCCCCAAAAATAAAAAAAAACCAAAAAAAACACAACATTACAAAAAAACTAAACAAAAACACCACAAAAAATTAAAAAACCCAACACTACTAAAAACAAAACAAAAACACCACAAAAAATAAAACCACTACAAAAACACCACAAAAAACAACAACACAAAAACACCACAAGAAGCAACAACACAAAAACACTACAAAAAAACAAAACAAAAACACATAAACACCACAAAAAACAACACAAAAACACCACAAAAAGACAAAACCACTACAAAAACACCAAAAAAAATTGTAGCTTTGTCAACAGAATAAAAGCCGTTTCTTCTGTGAAATAGATTTATGAGAGGAAATAAAGGTGAAATCTTAAAAAGCCAATAAAATAACTTCTGCAGGCCCCAGATGTGATCATTTGACTCAGAAATGAGCTGCAGGTGGTTTATGTGGGGAGGGGTGATGCGGTGGTTTAGTGGGGGGGTGGGGGTGATGCGGTGGTTTAGTGGGGGGATGGGGGGGGGGGGGTGATGCGGTGGTTTAGTGTGTGTGTGGGGGGGGGGGTGATGCAGTGGTTTAGTGTGGGTGTGGGGGGGGGTTGATGCAGTGGTTTAGTGTGGGTGTGGGGGGGGGGTTGATGCAGTGGTTTAGTGTGGGTGTGGGGGGGGGGTTGATGCAGTGGTTTAGTGTGTGTATGGGGGGGGTTGATGCAGTGGGGGGAGGGGGTGATGCAGTGGTTTAATGGGGGGGGGTGATGCGGTGGTTTAGTGTGTGGGTGTGGGGTTGATGCGGTTGTTTAGTGTGTGTGGGTGGAGGGTTGATGCAGTAGTTTAGTGGGGGGGGGCTTGATGCAGTGGTTTAGAGGGGGAGCAGGGGGGTTGATGCAGTTGTTTTGTTGTGGTTTTTGTTTTGATGTAGTGTTTTTGTTTTTTGTGGTGTTCTTGTGTTTTTGTAGTGTTTTTGTGTTTATGTTGTGGTTTTGTTTTTGTGGTGTTCCTGTTTTTTGTGGTGTTTTGTGGTTTTGTTGTGGTTTTGTTGTTGTTTTTGTGTTTTTGTAGTGGTTTTGTTGTTGTTGTTTTTTGTGGTGTTTTGTTGTTGTTGTTTTTGTTGTGGTTTTGTTGTTTTTGTTGTGGTTTTGTTTTTTTTGTGGTGTTTTGTGTTTTTGTAGTGGTTTTGTTTTTTTGTAGTGTTGTTTTTGGTGTTTTGTGGTGGTTTTTGTAGTGTTTTTTTTGTGGTGTTTTGTGTTTATGTTGTTTTTTGTGGTGTTTTTGTGTTTAGGGTAATACATACACAACATAAACACAAAAACACCACAAAAAAACACAGCAAAACCACAATATAAAAAACCACAACATAAACTCAAAACATCAAAAAAAAACACAACATAAACACAAAAACACCACAAAAAAAGAAGAAAACACAACAAAAACACAAAAATACCACAAAAAACACAACACCACAAAAAACCACCACTAAAAAACCACAACCAAAACACCAAAAAACAACAACACAACACTACAAAAAACACAACACTAAAAAAAAAAAAAAAAAAAAAAACACAACAAAAACACCCCCCCAAAATATAAAACACCCCTAAAAAAACCAACAAAAACACCACAAAAAAAAAAACACAACAAAAATACCCCCCCCCCAAAAAAATATAAAAACCCAACAAAAACACGAAAAACCCAACAAAAACACAACACTACAAAAAAAAAAAAAAATACCCCCCAAAAAATATAAAAACAACAAAAACACAAACCCCCCAAAAATAAAAACCCCAACAAAAACACAACATTACAAAAAACAAAACAAAAACACCACAAAAAATGACAAAACACAACAAAAACACAACACTACTAAAAACAAAACTAAAACACCACAAAAAACAACAACACAAAAACACAAAACGACAACAAAAACACAAAACGACAACAAAAACACAACAACAACAAAAAACACTACAAAAACAAAACAAAACCATTACAAAAACACCACAAAAAACACAATATAAACACAAAACACCACAAAAAAGACAACATAAACACAAAACACCACAAAACACCAAAACAAATAAATAAATAAAAAAACACCACAAAAACACTATAAACACAAAACACCACCAAAAAAAACACAACATAAACACAAAACACCAAAAAATAAAAACACACCATAAACACAAAACACCACAAAAAACCACAACATAAACACAAAACACCACAAAAAACTCTATAATCACAAAACACTACAAAAAATCCTACATAAACATAAAACACCACACACAAAAAACACACAATATAAACACAAAACACCACAAAAAACATGTTTTGGTGTTTTGGTGTTTATGTTGTTTTTTGTGGTGTTTTGTGTTTATGTTGTGTTTTTGGTGGTGTTTTGTGTTTATGTTGTGGGTTTTTTGTGATGTTTTGTGTTTTTGTTGTGGTTTTGTGGTGTTTTGTGTTTTTTCTGGTGTTTTGTGTTTTTCTAGTGGTTTTGTTTTTTGTGGTCTTTTTTGTGGTGTTTTGTGTTTATGTTGTGGTTTTTTTGTGGTGTTTTGTGTTTATGGTGTGGTTTCTTTTTTTTTTTTTTTTTTTTTTTTTTTTTTGGGTGTTTTGTGTTTATTGTGTGTTTTTATTTGTGGTGTTTTGTGTTTACGTTGTGTTTTTTGTGGTGTTTTGTGTTCATGGTATGTTTTTTGTGGTGTTTTGTGTTTATGTTGGCTTTTTTGTGGTGTTTTGTGTTTATGTTGTGGGGTTTTTTGTGGTGTTTTGTGTTTATGCTGTGTTTTTCTGTGGTGTTTTGTGTTTATGTTGTGTTTTTTTTTGTGGTGTTTTTTGTTTATGCTGTGTTTTTTTGTGTTTAGGGTAAGACATACACAACATAAACACAAAAACACCACAAAAAAACACAGCAAAACCACAATATAAAAAAACACAAAATAAACTCAAAACATCACAAAAAAACACAACATAAACACAAAAACACCACAAAAAAGAAGAAAACACAACAAAAACACCCCTAAAAAAAACAACAAAAACACCACAAAAAACAAAACCACAACAAAAATACCCCCAAAAAAAAATAAAAACACAAAAACACCCCCAAAAAATGAAAAACCCGACAAAAACCCAACACTACAAAAAAATAAAACACACAAAAAAACACAAAAAATACCCCCCCAAAAAATATAAAAACAACAAAAACACAACATTACAAAAAACTAAACAAAAACACCACAAAAAATTAAAAACACAGCAAAAAAAAAAAAAAAATATTGTAGTTTTTATTTTTTGTGGTCTTGTGTTTTTTTTTTTTTTTTTTGGTGTTTTGTGTTTATGTTATAGTTTTTTGTGTGTGTTTTTTGTGTTTAGGGTAAGACATACACAACATAAACACAAAAACACCACAAAATACCCCCACAACAACAAAAACACCACACAATAAACACAACCCCCCCCAAAAATAAAAACCCCAACAAAAACACAACATTACAAAAAAACAAAACAAAAACACCACAAAAAATTACAAAACCCAACAAAAACCCAACACTACTAAAAACAAAACAAAAACACCACAAAAAATAAAACCACAACAAAAACACCACAAAAAACAACAACACAAAAACACAAAACGACAACAAAAACACAAAATGACAACAAAAACAACAACAACAAAAAACACTACAAAAACAAAACAAAACCATTACAAAAACACCACAAAAAACACAAAACACCACAAAAAAGACAACATAAACACAAAACACCACAAAAACCCACAACATAAACACAAAACACAAAAAACAACAAAAACACCACAAAAAACACTATAAACACAAAACACCACCAAAAAAACAACATAAACACAAAACACCACAAATAAAAACACACCATAAACACAAAACACCACAAAAACCACAACAAACACAAAACACCACAAAAACAACATAAACACAAAACACCACAAAAACCCACAACATAAACACAAAAAAAAACACCACAAAAAACTCTATAAACACAAAACACTACAAAAAATCCAACATAAACATAAAACACCACACAAAAAAACACACAACATGAACACAAAACACCACAAAAAACATGTTTTGTGTTTATGTTGTGTTTTTTGTGGTGTTTTGTGTTTTTTGGTGGTGTTTTGTGTTTATGTTGTGGGTTTTTTGTGATGTTTTGTGTTTTTGGGTGGTGTTGTAAAAAACACACAACAAAAACACAAAAACACCCCCCAAAAAATATAAAAACACAACAAAAACACCCCTTAAAAAATCAACAAAAACACCACAAAAAAAACAAAACCACAACAAAAATACCCCCCAAAAATATAAAAACAACAAAAACACCCCCCCCCCCCAAAAAACCAACAAAAACCCAACATTACAAAAAACTAAACAAAAACACCACAAATAATTTAAAAACCCAACAAAAACCCAACAAAACAAAAAACATTTGTAGTGGTTTTGTTTTTTGTGGTGTTTTGTGTTTATGTTATAGTTTTTTGTGTGTGTTTTTTGTGTTTAGGGTAAGACATACACAACATAAACACAAAAACACCACAAAATACCCCCACAACAACAACAACACCACACAATAAACAAACACAACATAAACACAAAACACACAAAATAAAAAATAAATAAATAAAACCCAACAAAAACACAACACTACACAAAAAACTAAAACACAAAAACACCACAAAAATTATAAAAAAAAACAACAAAAAATAAAACAAAAATACCACACAAAAAACACAACAAAAAACAACAACACATAAACACCACAAAAAACAAAACAACAACAAAAACACAAAACACCACTAAAACAACAACAACAAAAACACCACAAAAAAAACCAACATAAACACAAAACACCACACACACACACACAAAAAACACAAACAAATTGTGTTCTTTTTTTGTGGTGTTTTTGTGTTTATGTTGTGGTTTTTTATTTTGTGGTGTTTTTGTGGTTTTTTATTTTTGTGGTGTTTTTGTTGTTTTTTGTGGTGTTTTTGTATTTTTGTTGTGGGCTTTTTTGTTGGTGTTTTTGTGTTTATGTTGTGGGTTTTGTTGTGTTTTGTGTTTATGTTGGTTTTTTTGTGGTGTTTTTTTTTTGGTGTTTGTATTATTATTTGTTATTTATTTATTTCTTTGTGGTGATTTTGTTTTGTGGTGTTTTTGTATTTTTGTTGTGGGCTTTTTTGTTGGTGTTTTTGTTTATTTTGTGGGTTTTTTGTGGTGTTTTTTTATTTTGTGGTTTTGTATTTATTTATTTTTTAGGTGTTTTGTGTTTATGTTGTGTTTTCTTTGTGTTTTGTGTTTGTTGTTTTTTTGTGTTTGTTTTTTTTGGTGTTTTTTTAATGTTGTGGGTATTTTTGTGTGGGGTTTTTGTGTTTATGTTGTGTTTTTTATGATGTTTTTGTTGTGTTCTTGTTGGTGTTCTTGTGTTTTTGTTGTGGTTTTGTGGTGTTTTTTGTGGTGTTTTGTGTTTATGTTGTGGGGTTTTTTGTGGTGTTTTTGTTGTTTTGTTTTTTGTAGTGTTCTTGTGGTGTTTTTGTGTTTATGATGTGGTTTTGTGTTTTGATGCAGTGCTTTTGCGTATTTGTGGTTTGATGTGGTGGTTTTGTGTTTTGATGCAGTGGTTTTGTGGGTGGGTTAGTAGGTTGTGTTTAGCAGCGCTGACCCGTCAGTGACCCGCGGGCTGAGTGTGTTGGACCGTATCGTTCTCTCTCACACTGAGGGTAAAATGGCTGTTTACCGCAGTGAGCGTTACTCTTCCTTTTATAGCCCTGGTGATTTATGGGCCATTTCTTCAGTGCAGGAACAAAAGCAGGTCCCACGGGGCGTCTCTCATGCTGCTGAGTGAGCAAAACCAATGCGTCAGTCTGCGCCGTTGTTTAAAACCCTGCTGTTTGGTTGAAAACCAAGTTCAAGGTCAAGGTTTCTTTATTCGTCACATAATAAATTATACAGGGTATAATCAGAAGTGAAATGTAAATCAAATCAGGTCCGCTCAGTGGACAGTGCAAAAGAATAAAAATAAAAATGATATAAAAGTAACACAACACAAGAGCATATATATAGGTAAAAAAAGAGAAATAAAGAGTAAAATGTGCAATAGAATAAAAAGAGCTAAACAAATAAGATGTGCAAAAACAGTATACTGGGACTTAATAAATAGTAATATGAACAAGAGGGATGTGCAAACGGGTTGTACCGGGTATGTACACATAGCAGCAATACGGATGATGAGAATATGAATGTTTTACAGTTAATAATGAGTCTTGTAAATGTTTATGAAACTGGGTTTATGTTAAGGAGCCTGATGGCCTGAGGGAAGAAGCTCCTCCTCAGTCTCTCAGTTTTTGCCATCATGCTCCTGAAGCGCTTGCCAGATGGCAGTAAACAGAAAAGATGGTTACCGGGGTGATTTGCGTCTTTGAGGATTTTAGCAGCCCTGCTTTTGCAGCATTTGAGGTAGATGTCCTGCAGAGAGGGGAGAGCAGACCCTGAGATGTGCTCAGCTAAGCGCACGACTCTCTGTAGAGCTTTGCAGTCCTGATTTGATGAGTTACCATACCACACTGAGATGCACTGAGTCAGTACACTTTCAAGTTCAACCTCTGTGTTTGGGGTCAAATTCACCCCATGCAGTCTGCCAAAAATGAAGATTCATGTAAAATCAGCAAAGCTCTATTGTAGCTGGTCAGAGACGGAAAAATATAAAATGTGTGAGAAGTATTATTTTCTTCAATTGTATTACGGTTCAATTTGACAAAATTAGGTTCAGACAGAATCTAAATTATATTTTTGCCATGACACAGGTGCAACATCAAGCAACTAATAAAAATGATATTATTTGTGCTTAGTAGTGTTTATTGCTGTTTGTTCTTCTATCTTTTTATCTAACCCTAATGAGAGTTAAATGTGTTGCTCACACTGATTTTCAGTGCTTTAATAGTCTAGTATTTGAGATCCAAAAACAACCTTTGACAGACTTCTAAGATTTCTTACCTGATTCTTTATGCTTTTGGCTAATTGCATGGAAACCAAAGGCGATTAATTTGACGTGCATCACAAAAGTTGCAACTAAATTTGTAAAGCACATTTATGTGTCAAAACATTACATATGCATTCATGACCCTGAATTATTCACCATATTTGTAAGTTAACCAGTACATCAAGCATTTTCAAATTCTAGTTAAATTGACCCCAAAATAACAGGATTACAGAGGATCGGATGCATCCTAACGTCTCTGTCTGTGTGTTTGAGTAAGTTGTTTATTTTTGTAATATCCTTTTTATTACATTTTCTTGAAACACTAACAAGACTGACAGAAAAAGGCTGTGCAAATGTAGTTTTAGGCTGTTTGGATTGTGTGAATGACAGGCGCTTCTCTTCTCCTGCAGCGTATAAATGCATCACGGACCAGCGAGAGCAGCTGGAGCAGATGCTGCCGCTGGTGTTGGGTCTCATCCTGGGTCTCATCATCGTCATCACCGTCTCCGTTTATCACTTCCACCTCAAACTGAGCGCCGTGCAGCAGCCGCAGCTTCCTCGCGACCGCTCGCTGTACAAGAACATGTGAAGACTCTCTATGCACTCGCCAGCCGTCCAGACGTCTCAATGCAAATCTCAACTAGAACTCCTCTTTTCTTTCTGGGTTCTGTCAAATGTATGGAAGCCCGTTTCCACCATAGAATAAAAAAAAAAAATTAAAAAGGTAATTGCAACTTTTTTAAGATGTAAACTTTGAATTCTAATGAATAAAATCTGAATTACAATATGTAAAGATCGAATTCTAATGAAATTAATATGAATTACAAGACGTAAACTATTAATTCAGATTTGATTCATTAGAATTCAAAGTTTACGTCTTGTAATTCAGATTTGTTTCATTAGAATTCAAAGACGTAAATTTTGAATTCGAATAAAAAAAAATCTGAATTACAAGACGTAAACCGAGTTCTAAAGAAAATAAATCTGAATTACGAGACGTAAACTTTGAATTCCAAGGAAATTAATCTGTATTACAAGACGTAAACTTTGAATTACAAGACGTAAACTTTGAATTCTAATGAAAAAATCTGAATTACAAGACGTAAACTTTGAATTCTAAGGAAATTAATCTGTATTACAGGACGTAAACTTTTAATTCTAATGAAAAAATCTGAATTACAAAACGTAAACTTTGAATTCTAATGAAAAAATCTGTATTACAAGACGTAAACTTTGAATTCTAATGAAAAAATCTGTATTACAAGACGTAAACTTTGAATTCTAAAGAAAATGAATCTGAATTACAATATGTAAACTGAGTTCTAAAGAAAATAAATCTGTATTACAAGACGTAAACTTTGAATTCTAAGGAAATGTATCTGTAATACAAGACGTAAACTTTGAATTCTAAAGAAAATAAATCTGAATTACAAGACGTAAACTTTTAATTCTAATGAAAAAATCTGAATTACAAGGCGTAAACTTTGAATTCTAAGGAAATTAATCTGTATTACAAGACGTAAACTTTTAATTCTAATGAAAAAATCTGAATTACAAAACGTAAACTTTTAATTCTAATGAAAAAAATCTGAATTACAAGACGTAAACTTTTAATTCTAATGAAAAAATCTGAATTACAAGACGTAAACTTTGAATTCTAAGGAAATTAATCTGTATTACAAGATGTAAACTTTGAATTCTAAAGAAAATAAATCTGTATTACAAGACGTAAACTTTGAATTCTAATGAAAATAAATCTGTATTACAAGACGAAACTTTGAATTCTAATGAAAATAAATCTGTATTACAAGACGTAAACTTTGAATTCTAAAGAAAATAAATCTGTATTACAAGACGAAACTTTGAATTCTAAGGAAATTAATCTGTATTACAAGACGTAAACTTTTAATTCTAATGAAAAAATCTGAATTACAAAACGTAAACTTTTAATTCTAATGAAAAAATCTGAATTACAAGACGTAAACTTTGAATTCTAAGGAAATTAATCTGTATTACAAGACGTAAACTTTTAATTCTAATGAAAAAATCTGAATTACAAAACGTAAACTTTGAATTCTAAGGAAATTAATCTGTATTACAAGATGTAAACTTTGAATTCTAAAGAAAATAAATCTGTATTACAAGACGTAAACTTTGAATTCTAATGAAAATAAATCTGTATTACAAGACGAAACTTTGAATTCTAATGAAAATAAATCTGTATTACAAGACGTAAACTTTGAATTCTAAAGAAAATAAATCTGTATTACAAGACGAAACTTTGAATTCTAAGGAAATTAATCTGAATTACAAGACGTAAACTTTGAATTCTAAGGAAATTAATCTGTATTACAAGACGTAAACTTTGAATTCTAAGAAAATAAATCTGTATTACAAGACGTAAACTTTGAATTCTAAGAAAATAAATCTGTATTACAAGAGGTAAACTTTGAATTCTAAGGAAAATGAATCTGTATTACAAGAGGTAAACTTTGTATTCTAATGAAAATGAATCTGTATTACAAGATGTAAACTTTGAATTCTAAAGAAAATAAATCTGTATTACAAGACGTAAACTTTGAATTCTAATGAAAATAAATCTGTATTACAAGACTTAAACTTTGAATTCTAAAGAAAATAAATCTGTATTACAAGACGAAACTTTGAATTCTAAGGAAATTAATCTGTATTACAAGACGTAAACTTTGAATTCTAAAGAAAATGAATCTGTATTACATGACGTAAACTGAATTCTAATGAAACAAATCTGTATTACAAGACGTAAACTTTGAATTCTAAAGAAAATAAATCTGAATTACAGGACATAAACTTTGAATTCTAAAGAAAATAAATATGAATTACAGGACATAAACGTTGAATTCTAATGAAACAAATCTGAATTGCGAGATGCACATTTAAAGTTTTGAGAAAAAAATAAATAAATTGAGATGTAAACAGCATTCAAAGGAAAAAAAGTAAATTGTACTTTGTAAACTTACTTAGTAAAATGTAATCTTAGAATTGTGAGAAAAAAATCAAAATTGCAAAATATTAATTTAGAAATCTATGAAACCCCTCTGAATTCTGAGAAAATAATTCTGAATTGTATCTGAGATGTAGCTAAAATTCTGAGGACAAAAAGCCAGAATTGTGAGTTAATACCTATGTTTATATCTCAGAATTACAAGAAACAAAGTCAGAATTGTGAGTTAAAAAATTATATTACCTTTATTTTAGTAATTTCTGTGGTGGAAAGGGTTTTCATACAGATGTCTTGTCTAGATGTTAAATGTCCTGCAAGTGCTGAGCTCATCACATCTGTCGTCTACCATATGATTGTCTGTCACTGTAATCAATAGAGATATTTAAATTGCTTGAAGGATATAAAGTACAAATATTTATTGATGATAATTTCACGATTTTGCCTATTTTGTGATTATTGAATATTTTATGATTTGCTAAACTGTCCTGAAATAGCACAGAATGACTTGTGTTCTTCTCTCATCTTTGATGTTTGAGGTTTTTCTTCTCCAGCTGAAAAAGATCCATCAGAATCAAACACGAATGGAAAATCAATAAGAAGCGGCAGTAACATCACCGGCATTAAAGATGTCCACAAATGAGCTGCGCTCCTCACAGACGGATGTCTGGAGTCTCGGGCGCTGAGGGCTTTATTGATCCCACCTCGTTAAAAACACTGCTTCTGCTGGCCAGTGATTTATGCTGTCGTCTCTTAAAGTTCAGCTCAAGCGACGTATTTATGTTTCTGCACACGATTCTTGCGCTGCATTTCCAGCATGTTCATATTAAAATGTGGTGCATTAATAAACGTTCTTTTATTTTTTGTCAAACTGTTTCATGGTATTATGTCATGCTTTAAAACTATAGAAGCATATTTGAATTTAATGACAAATTTGATTTGACAAAATTCTGCTTTGGTATTTTTCTTACAAAGGTAAGTCTTTTATGAATAGAATATGGTTTTAATCTTTTATTCTAGAAGAATTCGAAAGATGTTTCATTCATTGGTTTGTTTCAAGTAAATAAAAGAATAAAGACATTAATGGCTTATTCTCCGAGGAGTGAACAATCTGAGAACAAAAGACTTCAGATAATAAGAGTTCAGTGTGTGTTTATAAGACTTTTGGGCTTTCAAAAGAGAACTGTAACAGTATCATAGAGAAAATCATTACAATTTATTTAGAATTATATTAGAGTTGTCTTTTTTCATTTTCTGTTTTAATTATAATGTTAAAGATTGAGTAATTTTTTAATTAAAGTTAAAGTTTCCATATCGTTCCATATATTTTTCATGTTTCAAAGAAGTTTTTTTTATGGAGTTAGCTTTGGTACACTATAATAACCCTAACCGCATGTTAAAAACATATTGTTCATGTTTATTATTTTTATGTTTGAACATAGTCTGAATAATCCTGAACTGTAAAAAAAAGTTTTTGTTTGTCACATCAATTAAATGGTTTCCAGCAAGTAAATGCTGATTTATATTATATTGGAAGTACTGATTTATATTCTATTGGAAGTACTTAATAATACGCTATTGAAAGTACTGATTTATATTCTATTGGAAGCACTGATTTATATTCTATTAGAAGTACTGATTTATATTCTATTAGAAGTACTTATTTACATTCTTTTGGAAGAACTGATTTACATTCTATTGAAAGTACTGATTTATATTATATTGGAAGTACTTAATAATACTCTATTGGAAGCACTGATTTATATTCTATTAGAAGTACTGATTTATATTCTATTAGAAGTACTTATTTACATTCTTTTGGAAGTTCTGATTTACATTCTATTGAAAGTACTGATTTATATTATATTGAAAGTACTTAATAATACTCTATTGAAAGTACTGATTTATACTCTATTGGAAGTACTGATTTACATTCTATTGAAAGTACTGTTTTATACTCTATTGGAAGTACTAATTTACATTATATCGAAAGCACTGCTTTACATTATATTGGAAGCACTGCTTTACATTCTATTGGAAGTACTGATTTACATTCTATTGGAAGTACTGATTTATACTCTATTGGAAGTACTGATTTACATTCTATTGGAAGCACTGATTTATATTCTATTGAAAGTACTAATTTATATTATATTGGAAGTACTTAATAATACGCTATTGAAAGTACTGATTTATACTCTATTGGAAGTACATATTTTTACTCTATTGAAAGTACTGATTTATACTCTATTGGAAGTATTGATTTATATTATATTGGAAGTACTGATTTATATTCTATTGGAAGCACTGATTTATATTCTATTAGAAGTACTGAATTATATTCTATTAGAAGTACTGATTTATATTCTATTGAAAGTACTGATTTATACTCTATTGAAAGTACTGATTTACATTCTATTGGAAGTACTGATTTACATTCTATTGAAAGTACTGATTTATACTCTATTGAAAGTACTGATTTATATTCTATTGGAAGTACTTAATAATACTCCATTGAAAGTACTGATTTATATTCTATTGGAAGTAATTAATAATACTCAATTGAAAGTACTGATTTATTTTCTATTGGAAGTACTGATTTATATTCTATTGGATGTACTGATTATATTCTATTGGATGTACTGATTTATATTCTATTGGAAGTACTGATTTATATTCTATTGGAAGTACAGATTTATTTTCTATTGGAAGTAGTGATTTATATTCTATTGGATGTACTGGTTTATATTCTATTGGATGTACTAATTTATATTCTATTGGAAGTACTGATTTATATTTGTGAACAAACAAAAAAATCCCCACCAACTAAGAATATGTTTCTATGCAGCTGTTTAAAATCTCTAAATCTCCTCTGAGGCCTTGATTAGACTGTCAGTGTTTTATATAGTCATGGCTGACGTCATTCCCAATGCATCATGGGATTGTAGTTCATTCACTCAATTCATCACGAAAAAGCCTGTGGAGAAAATGAAGCAGAAAACACATTTATATACTGTAAGAGTCTAAATGAAGCACATGACACGTGCATTTGTGTTTTTTTTATTGAAAGCAGCTCTTAGTGACACGCATGCAGGATCACCGTACAAAAGCCACGCGACAGCGGATCTTGAGTCCTACAGAAACACATTTCAGTGAGACACGGGTGAGACGCCACGAGAAAACACGCCAGGGTTGTGCAGAATATTGCTAGAGAAGGCCACACTACTGAAAACCAAACCAGCTTAGAAAACTCTGGCGCGACCTACAAATGTAGAATAAATAAATATATTCGGTGCCATCTTCTCAAAAAACAAAAAAACAAAATATAAACAGTAGGAAAGTTTATTGTTATTATTTAGCAGAATCGCTCAGGTGAAACCGGCCATATCACCATGGTACCGTAACATCACAACAAAAATACTGCCGTTTATCAAAACTGTACAAATAAACTTACAATTGCTCTAAAATACGTCTTTGTGGGAAGACGACGAGAGTGAGAGAGACGTCATTCTGAATCAGACGCGGTGCCGGTAGTGGCGCATCAGAGGAACGATGCAGGACGGGGGCCCCGACAGCTTCAGGAACGAGTTCTGCAGCAGCTCCGGGGCCGAGGCCCGCTGAGACGGCTCTCGCACCAGCATCAGGTCCAGGAACGCTCGCAGAACCGACGACACCTGCACACAAACACACCAGACACCGCTTCAGCCGACTCCACACACGCTGGGGAAATAAACCCACGCATCGCCAAAAGAGGTGTAACGATATACACGCATTCGTATTGAACCGCTCGGTACAATTCGATTCATTGGACTACTCCAATTACATTAGGAAATTAAAAGAGCTTTAAATATAATCTTCAAGGCATAACGACGTAACAGGCAAGGTTTGCGATAACCTCCCCTTGCGAAAAACGTTGATCTTGTATCGATGGTAGCCAGAGATATTGTCAAAAACATCAACTGTTGCCAATATTAAGAGGATTTGGCATTTCCAATTAATGTAGGCCTGTTACATTCTTATTTTTATTAGGTCTATTAGGTTTTATTAGGTCTTATTTTTTATTTCTATTATTATTATTATTATTATGAAGTTACTAGAAAAGATGGTTACCGGGGTGATTTGCGTCTTTGAGGATTTTAGCAGCCCTGCTTTTGCAGCATTTGAGGTAGATGTCCTGCAGAGAGGGGAGAGCAGACCCTGAGATGTGCTCAGCTAAGCGCACGACTCTCTGTAGAGCTTTGCAGTCCTGATTTGATGAGTTACCATACCACACTGAGATGCACTGAGTCAGTACACTTTCAAGTTCAACCTCTGTGTTTGGGGTCAAATTCACCCCATGCAGTCTGCCAAAAATGAAGATTCATGTAAAATCAGCAAAGCTCTATTGTAGCTGGTCAGAGACGGAAAAATATAAAATGTGTGAGAAGTATTATTTTCTTCAATTGTATTACGGTTCAATTTGACAAAATTAGGTTCAGACAGAATCTAAATTATATTTTTGCCATGACACAGGTGCAACATCAAGCAACTAATAAAAATGATATTATTTGTGCTTAGTAGTGTTTATTGCTGTTTGTTCTTCTATCTTTTTATCTAACCCTAATGAGAGTTAAATGTGTTGCTCACACTGATTTTCAGTGCTTTAATAGTCTAGTATTTGAGATCCAAAAACAACCTTTGACAGACTTCTAAGATTTCTTACCTGATTCTTTATGCTTTTGGCTAATTGCATGGAAACCAAAGGCGATTAATTTGACGTGCATCACAAAAGTTGCAACTAAATTTGTAAAGCACATTTATGTGTCAAAACATTACATATGCATTCATGACCCTGAATTATTCACCATATTTGTAAGTTAACCAGTACATCAAGCATTTTCAAATTCTAGTTAAATTGACCCCAAAATAACAGGATTACAGAGGATCGGATGCATCCTAACGTCTCTGTCTGTGTGTTTGAGTAAGTTGTTTATTTTTGTAATATCCTTTTTATTACATTTTCTTGAAACACTAACAAGACTGACAGAAAAAGGCTGTGCAAATGTAGTTTTAGGCTGTTTGGATTGTGTGAATGACAGGCGCTTCTCTTCTCCTGCAGCGTATAAATGCATCACGGACCAGCGAGAGCAGCTGGAGCAGATGCTGCCGCTGGTGTTGGGTCTCATCCTGGGTCTCATCATCGTCATCACCGTCTCCGTTTATCACTTCCACCTCAAACTGAGCGCCGTGCAGCAGCCGCAGCTTCCTCGCGACCGCTCGCTGTACAAGAACATGTGAAGACTCTCTATGCACTCGCCAGCCGTCCAGACGTCTCAATGCAAATCTCAACTAGAACTCCTCTTTTCTTTCTGGGTTCTGTCAAATGTATGGAAGCCCGTTTCCACCATAGAATAAAAAAAAAAAATTAAAAAGGTAATTGCAACTTTTTTAAGATGTAAACTTTGAATTCTAATGAATAAAATCTGAATTACAATATGTAAAGATCGAATTCTAATGAAATTAATATGAATTACAAGACGTAAACTATTAATTCAGATTTGATTCATTAGAATTCAAAGTTTACGTCTTGTAATTCAGATTTGTTTCATTAGAATTCAAAGACGTAAATTTTGAATTCGAATAAAAAAAAATCTGAATTACAAGACGTAAACCGAGTTCTAAAGAAAATAAATCTGAATTACGAGACGTAAACTTTGAATTCCAAGGAAATTAATCTGTATTACAAGACGTAAACTTTGAATTACAAGAGAATTCTAATGAAAAAATCTGAATTACAAGACGTAAACTTTGAATTCTAAGGAAATTAATCTGTATTACAGGACGTAAACTTTTAATTCTAATGAAAAAATCTGAATTACAAAACGTAAACTTTGAATTCTAATGAAAAAAATCTGTATTACAAGACGTAAACTTTGAATTCTAATGAAAAAATCTGTATTACAAGACGTAAACTTTGAATTCTAAAGAAAATGAATCTGAATTACAATATGTAAACTGAGTTCTAAAGAAAATAAATCTGTATTACAAGACGTAAACTTTGAATTCTAAGGAAATGTATCTGTAATACAAGACGTAAACTTTGAATTCTAAAGAAAATAAATCTGAATTACAAGACGTAAACTTTTAATTCTAATGAAAAAATCTGAATTACAAGGCGTAAACTTTGAATTCTAAGGAAATTAATCTGTATTACAAGACGTAAACTTTTAATTCTAATGAAAAAATCTGAATTACAAAACGTAAACTTTTAATTCTAATGAAAAAAATCTGAATTACAAGACGTAAACTTTTAATTCTAATGAAAAAATCTGAATTACAAGACGTAAACTTTGAATTCTAAGGAAATTAATCTGTATTACAAGATGTAAACTTTGAATTCTAAAGAAAATAAATCTGTATTACAAGACGTAAACTTTGAATTCTAATGAAAATAAATCTGTATTACAAGACGAAACTTTGAATTCTAATGAAAATAAATCTGTATTACAAGACGTAAACTTTGAATTCTAAAGAAAATAAATCTGTATTACAAGACGAAACTTTGAATTCTAAGGAAATTAATCTGTATTACAAGACGTAAACTTTTAATTCTAATGAAAAAATCTGAATTACAAAACGTAAACTTTTAATTCTAATGAAAAAATCTGAATTACAAGACGTAAACTTTGAATTCTAAGGAAATTAATCTGTATTACAAGACGTAAACTTTTAATTCTAATGAAAAAATCTGAATTACAAAACGTAAACTTTGAATTCTAAGGAAATTAATCTGTATTACAAGATGTAAACTTTGAATTCTAAAGAAAATAAATCTGTATTACAAGACGTAAACTTTGAATTCTAATGAAAATAAATCTGTATTACAAGACGAAACTTTGAATTCTAATGAAAATAAATCTGTATTACAAGACGTAAACTTTGAATTCTAAAGAAAATAAATCTGTATTACAAGACGAAACTTTGAATTCTAAGGAAATTAATCTGAATTACAAGACGTAAACTTTGAATTCTAAGGAAATTAATCTGTATTACAAGACGTAAACTTTGAATTCTAAGAAAATAAATCTGTATTACAAGACGTAAACTTTGAATTCTAAGAAAATAAATCTGTATTACAAGAGGTAAACTTTGAATTCTAAGGAAAATGAATCTGTATTACAAGAGGTAAACTTTGTATTCTAATGAAAATGAATCTGTATTACAAGATGTAAACTTTGAATTCTAAAGAAAATAAATCTGTATTACAAGACGTAAACTTTGAATTCTAATGAAAATAAATCTGTATTACAAGACTTAAACTTTGAATTCTAAAGAAAATAAATCTGTATTACAAGACGAAACTTTGAATTCTAAGGAAATTAATCTGTATTACAAGACGTAAACTTTGAATTCTAAAGAAAATGAATCTGTATTACATGACGTAAACTGAATTCTAATGAAACAAATCTGTATTACAAGACGTAAACTTTGAATTCTAAAGAAAATAAATCTGAATTACAGGACATAAACTTTGAATTCTAAAGAAAATAAATATGAATTACAGGACATAAACGTTGAATTCTAATGAAACAAATCTGAATTGCGAGATGCACATTTAAAGTTTTGAGAAAAAAATAAATAAATTGAGATGTAAACAGCATTCAAAGGAAAAAAAGTAAATTGTACTTTGTAAACTTACTTAGTAAAATGTAATCTTAGAATTGTGAGAAAAAAATCAAAATTGCAAAATATTAATTTAGAAATCTATGAAACCCCTCTGAATTCTGAGAAAATAATTCTGAATTGTATCTGAGATGTAGCTAAAATTCTGAGGACAAAAAGCCAGAATTGTGAGTTAATACCTATGTTTATATCTCAGAATTACAAGAAACAAAGTCAGAATTGTGAGTTAAAAAATTATATTACCTTTATTTTAGTAATTTCTGTGGTGGAAAGGGTTTTCATACAGATGTCTTGTCTAGATGTTAAATGTCCTGCAAGTGCTGAGCTCATCACATCTGTCGTCTACCATATGATTGTCTGTCACTGTAATCAATAGAGATATTTAAATTGCTTGAAGGATATAAAGTACAAATATTTATTGATGATAATTTCACGATTTTGCCTATTTTGTGATTATTGAATATTTTATGATTTGCTAAACTGTCCTGAAATAGCACAGAATGACTTGTGTTCTTCTCTCATCTTTGATGTTTGAGGTTTTTCTTCTCCAGCTGAAAAAGATCCATCAGAATCAAACACGAATGGAAAATCAATAAGAAGCGGCAGTAACATCACCGGCATTAAAGATGTCCACAAATGAGCTGCGCTCCTCACAGACGGATGTCTGGAGTCTCGGGCGCTGAGGGCTTTATTGATCCCACCTCGTTAAAAACACTGCTTCTGCTGGCCAGTGATTTATGCTGTCGTCTCTTAAAGTTCAGCTCAAGCGACGTATTTATGTTTCTGCACACGATTCTTGCGCTGCATTTCCAGCATGTTCATATTAAAATGTGGTGCATTAATAAACGTTCTTTTATTTTTTGTCAAACTGTTTCATGGTATTATGTCATGCTTTAAAACTATAGAAGCATATTTGAATTTAATGACAAATTTGATTTGACAAAATTCTGCTTTGGTATTTTTCTTACAAAGGTAAGTCTTTTATGAATAGAATATGGTTTTAATCTTTTATTCTAGAAGAATTCGAAAGATGTTTCATTCATTGGTTTGTTTCAAGTAAATAAAAGAATAAAGACATTAATGGCTTATTCTCCGAGGAGTGAACAATCTGAGAACAAAAGACTTCAGATAATAAGAGTTCAGTGTGTGTTTATAAGACTTTTGGGCTTTCAAAAGAGAACTGTAACAGTATCATAGAGAAAATCATTACAATTTATTTAGAATTATATTAGAGTTGTCTTTTTTCATTTTCTGTTTTAATTATAATGTTAAAGATTGAGTAATTTTTTAATTAAAGTTAAAGTTTCCATATCGTTCCATATATTTTTCATGTTTCAAAGAAGTTTTTTTTATGGAGTTAGCTTTGGTACACTATAATAACCCTAACCGCATGTTAAAAACATATTGTTCATGTTTATTATTTTTATGTTTGAACATAGTCTGAATAATCCTGAACTGTAAAAAAAAGTTTTTGTTTGTCACATCAATTAAATGGTTTCCAGCAAGTAAATGCTGATTTATATTATATTGGAAGTACTGATTTATATTCTATTGGAAGTACTTAATAATACGCTATTGAAAGTACTGATTTATATTCTATTGGAAGCACTGATTTATATTCTATTAGAAGTACTGATTTATATTCTATTAGAAGTACTTATTTACATTCTTTTGGAAGAACTGATTTACATTCTATTGAAAGTACTGATTTATATTATATTGGAAGTACTTAATAATACTCTATTGGAAGCACTGATTTATATTCTATTAGAAGTACTGATTTATATTCTATTAGAAGTACTTATTTACATTCTTTTGGAAGTTCTGATTTACATTCTATTGAAAGTACTGATTTATATTATATTGAAAGTACTTAATAATACTCTATTGAAAGTACTGATTTATACTCTATTGGAAGTACTGATTTACATTCTATTGAAAGTACTGTTTTATACTCTATTGGAAGTACTAATTTACATTATATCGAAAGCACTGCTTTACATTATATTGGAAGCACTGCTTTACATTCTATTGGAAGTACTGATTTACATTCTATTGGAAGTACTGATTTATACTCTATTGGAAGTACTGATTTACATTCTATTGGAAGCACTGATTTATATTCTATTGAAAGTACTAATTTATATTATATTGGAAGTACTTAATAATACGCTATTGAAAGTACTGATTTATACTCTATTGGAAGTACATATTTTTACTCTATTGAAAGTACTGATTTATACTCTATTGGAAGTATTGATTTATATTATATTGGAAGTACTGATTTATATTCTATTGGAAGCACTGATTTATATTCTATTAGAAGTACTGAATTATATTCTATTAGAAGTACTGATTTATATTCTATTGAAAGTACTGATTTATACTCTATTGAAAGTACTGATTTACATTCTATTGGAAGTACTGATTTACATTCTATTGAAAGTACTGATTTATACTCTATTGAAAGTACTGATTTATATTCTATTGGAAGTACTTAATAATACTCCATTGAAAGTACTGATTTATATTCTATTGGAAGTAATTAATAATACTCAATTGAAAGTACTGATTTATTTTCTATTGGAAGTACTGATTTATATTCTATTGGATGTACTGATTATATTCTATTGGATGTACTGATTTATATTCTATTGGAAGTACTGATTTATATTCTATTGGAAGTACAGATTTATTTTCTATTGGAAGTAGTGATTTATATTCTATTGGATGTACTGGTTTATATTCTATTGGATGTACTAATTTATATTCTATTGGAAGTACTGATTTATATTTGTGAACAAACAAAAAAATCCCCACCAACTAAGAATATGTTTCTATGCAGCTGTTTAAAATCTCTAAATCTCCTCTGAGGCCTTGATTAGACTGTCAGTGTTTTATATAGTCATGGCTGACGTCATTCCCAATGCATCATGGGATTGTAGTTCATTCACTCAATTCATCACGAAAAAGCCTGTGGAGAAAATGAAGCAGAAAACACATTTATATACTGTAAGAGTCTAAATGAAGCACATGACACGTGCATTTGTGTTTTTTTTATTGAAAGCAGCTCTTAGTGACACGCATGCAGGATCACCGTACAAAAGCCACGCGACAGCGGATCTTGAGTCCTACAGAAACACATTTCAGTGAGACACGGGTGAGACGCCACGAGAAAACACGCCAGGGTTGTGCAGAATATTGCTAGAGAAGGCCACACTACTGAAAACCAAACCAGCTTAGAAAACTCTGGCGCGACCTACAAATGTAGAATAAATAAATATATTCGGTGCCATCTTCTCAAAAAACAAAAAAACAAAATATAAACAGTAGGAAAGTTTATTGTTATTATTTAGCAGAATCGCTCAGGTGAAACCGGCCATATCACCATGGTACCGTAACATCACAACAAAAATACTGCCGTTTATCAAAACTGTACAAATAAACTTACAATTGCTCTAAAATACGTCTTTGTGGGAAGACGACGAGAGTGAGAGAGACGTCATTCTGAATCAGACGCGGTGCCGGTAGTGGCGCATCAGAGGAACGATGCAGGACGGGGGCCCCGACAGCTTCAGGAACGAGTTCTGCAGCAGCTCCGGGGCCGAGGCCCGCTGAGACGGCTCTCGCACCAGCATCAGGTCCAGGAACGCTCGCAGAACCGACGACACCTGCACACAAACACACCAGACACCGCTTCAGCCGACTCCACACACGCTGGGGAAATAAACCCACGCATCGCCAAAAGAGGTGTAACGATATACACGCATTCGTATTGAACCGCTCGGTACAATTCGATTCATTGGACTACTCCAATTACATTAGGAAATTAAAAGAGCTTTAAATATAATCTTCAAGGCATAACGACGTAACAGGCAAGGTTTGCGATAACCTCCCCTTGCGAAAAACGTTGATCTTGTATCGACGGTAGCCAGAGATATTGTCAAAAACATCAACTGTTGGCAATATTAAGAGGATTTGGCATTTCCAATTAATGTAGGCCTGTTACATTCTTATTTTTATTAGGTCTATTATTATTATTATGAAGTTACTTTTATTATTAAATTAAATAAAAATGACTATTAATTTGCCACACATAATGACCAAATAACTGACGTGCTGTGAGGATAACAAAAGATTAGGCTATTTACTCCTATATAATTAAAATAGGTCTATTACAGGCCTACAATTAAATATTAACACTGCAGTCATCAATAAAGGTCAATAAAATAAAAAGCTTTTATTTCGAGCACCGATTTTCAAAAACAACCTGTTTAACATGAAATATCTCTTTTAATTTTTTCATGATGTGATATTAGAAATATTAAGGGAATAAATGAAAACAGCTATAGGCTATATAGTTATCAGCATATGTTGAAGTAGATTCGTCTCTGAGAGAATACGTGACTCAGATGCCGAAAGCGCCGTCATTATGTTTTTACTTTCACTTTCTGCTTATAGTGAATTGACTGAGATTAAGGCATAAATATTGCGCAAAGTTTGCACGTGTGCTCGTGTGTATCCAATGGCTCACCTTCATGGTTTAAAAGATAAATATATATAACCATTGCGAGATATGAAGTCAGAATTGCGAGTTATAAAGTCACAATTACCTTTTTATATTTTTATTCAGTGGCAGAAACGGGCTTCCACAGAAAACACACAAACGCTTCTGTCTCAGATGTGAAATCTATGAATCGCAAATGATCTTGAACATGTGCGCAACTCAATGGTTTCAGCTCTCTGCTTGTAAACGACTCCGAATAATGTAATTAACATGTAAAATATCACCAATCATCATAATTTAGAACGGCGAGCTGCATGAACAGCTTACATTTCCAAACAACTGCAATACTCGAACAAGATAAAGTGTGAACGTTGCGCTCTATTATTAATTTGTCGTTTGAAATTTGCCAACAAGTGTTTCATTACGGAATGAATACACCATTTCGAACGAATCGATTGAGTCAATGATTCAATGACTCATTAGTAAAGACAGTCTCTACCTTAGTGTCTGATTGAATCAGCCGTTTGAATGAATCGAGTGAGTCGATGATTCAGTGACTCATTAGTAAAGACAGTCACTACCTTAGTGTCTGATTGAATCAGCGTTTGAACGAATCAAGTGAGTCAATGATTCAATGACTCCTTCATAATGACAATCACTACCTTAGTGTCTGATTGAATCCGCCGTTTGAACGAATCGGTTGAATGAGTGATTCAATGACTCGCTCATTAGAAAGTGACTCGCCACCACCTACTATTGTTTTTAGTCTAATTTCATTTTTTTGTTTAACCATTTCATATTTCAATCTCCATTCAAACATTAATATGCATTTATTATCAATATTTAAGCAATGTTAAATCAAAATAATTATTTCTAAAGCTATTTTTCTGTAATGTGTAATCAATGCTTTTCTCATGTAACACAATAATGATCTTTCGGGGAGTGATTTCTAAGCACAAATTGATGTGCAATTAATTAATTGGCACATAATGTACAACAATGTAACTGTTTTACAGCCCTAGTAAAAACATAATTATATATATACAAAAACTGCTGATATAAAAAAAGTTTATATGAACATTGCTTTATGTGCAATTATCAAATCAAGTTTCCGTTTAATGAGAACGCTGGCTTTGGGTGTTTGAGTAATAAATGAGTTTCAGAGCATCGCTGTCAATCAGAGCTGTATCAGCGATCATGTGACCTTGGCTCCGGCCAATAGAGACGCAGCTGCTGACCTTGTGAGACTCCTTGAGTCGCGGGGGCAAGTTGTCTCGTATCCGTCTCATGGCCTGCAGTGGCGGCTCGTTGAAGTACGGCGGCTCTCCGTCCACCATCTCGATCACCATGATGCCCAGAGACCAGATGTCCACCTGCGGACACACCACAGCAGATCAGCGCTGACCGTTACCCATAATGCAGCACATGGGTCACCGTCACTAACCGTACCTCGGTGCCGTAGGGCAGTCTGGAGATGACCTCCGGAGCCATCCAGTATGGCGTTCCCACCAGAGACTTCCTCTTGGGAACCTCTTTAGACACTTGAGCACAGAAGCCGAAATCCGAGAGCTTGATCTGAGCGTAGAAACACCAAAGCTGATTAGCCACTAATCGCCTCTTCATTTGTCATGTTCTCCCAGCTAATTACAAGGTGGGAGACACGATTTAATTACTTGGAACTAGTGAAGTTGCTAATTACCCCGATCACGTTCCTGCCCCCACAATAAACACACTTGTGTGCAACTACACTGTTACATGTGAAAGATGATGATACAGTAAACTCAATATTCTGTCATAACCATTAAACACAACAGAATTATATCTTATAAAATGTATATATTTTATTGATATAATTTAAAGTAAATGTAATTATTTTATATAAATCATAACATAAATATAATTTAACTTAATATAAATAAAATGAAATGATTCAATTTGATACAAGAAAAATTGTTTACTTATTTTTTTTTATTAAATCAAATCAAGTATATATATATATATTAGTGCTGGGCAACGATAAATCGCATCCAAAATAAAACAAATTGTTTACATAATATATTTATGTGTGTGCTGTGTATATTTATTATATTTATATATGAATACAAACACATGCATGTATATATTTAAGAAAAAAATATGTTTATATATTAAATATATTTATATATAATATAAATTATATGAATATAAAGATATGCATGTTAATATTTTCAAACAATATACTGTACATGTGTGTCTTTATATAGACATAATCAATATACACAGTACACACACACATATATTATATAAACAAAAACTTTTATTTTGGATGCGATTAATCTTTGCCCAGAACTGATATATACTGTGTATTAAAATAATTCAGATACAAAAGCCTCTAAGTGCCGTCTGAAATATTCTTCTAAAATGAGCATTTTTATCAAGAATATGTTTATGTTCAGATATTTCACTTAAATGGCAATAAAAATAACCTTTTCATTGCGATAAAAGTAAAATTACTGAACCTACCACATAGGATCCTGATAAAAATGCTAATTTTAGAAGAATATTTTAGACAGCACCTAGAGGGGCTTTTGTATTTGAACTCTTCATATATATATATATAACAGTATCACACAGAAGTGAGTACACCCCTCACATTTGTGTAAATATGTTATTATATATTTTCATGTGACAACACTGAAGAAATGACACTTTTCTACAATGTAAAGTAGCGAGTGTACTGCTTGTATAAATTTACTGTCCCCTCAAAATAACTCAACACACAGTCATTAATATCTAAAAAGTGCCACAAAAGTGAGTACGCCCCTTAGTGAAAATGTCCAAATTGCGCACAAGGTGTCAATATTTTGTGAGTCCACCATTATTTTCCAGCACTGCCTTCACCCTCTTGGGCATGGAGTTCACCAGAGCTTCACAGGTTGCTGCTGGAGTCCTCTTCCACTCCTCCACGACGACATCACAGAGCTGGTGGATGTTTGAGACCTTGCGCTCCTCCACGTTACATTTGAGGATGCCCCACAGATGCTCAATAGGGTTTAGGTCTGGAGACATGCTTGACCAGTCATCACTTTTACCCTCAGCTTCTTTAGCAAGGCAGTGGTCATTATCATGTTGGAATAATGCCCTGCGGCCCAGTCTCAGAAGGGAGGGGATCCTGCTCCGCTTCAGTATGTCACAGTACATGTTGGCATTCATGGTTCCCTCAATGAACTGTAGCTCCCCAGTGCCAGCAGCACTCATACAGCCCCAGACCATGACACTCCCACCACCATGCTTGACTAGCGACAACCTCACTTTTGTGGCCAGTGGTTTAGACATTAATGGCTGTGTGTTGAGTTATTTTGAGGGGGACAGTAAATTTACACTGTTATGCAAGCTGTACACTCACTACTTTACATTGTAGAAAAGTGTCAGTTCTTCAGTGTTGTCACATGAAAATATATAATAAAATATTTACACAAATGTAAGGGGTGTACTCACTTCTGTGAGATACAGTGCATAATGCCTGAGGTGACGCACCCGTCCGTCGCTGGTGAGCAGGATGGAGTCGCTCTTGATGTCTCGGTGTATGACGCCCTGTGTGTGCAGGTAAGACAGCGCCTTCAGCACCGACAGACAGACCGTGGCGATCTGCTCCTCATTCATCCTGTCAACAAAACATCTGACAATCATCAGATCTTGCTTCTCACAAGCTCCTGAGACAAACACAGTTGCTAGGGAGTCCTGGGGGTTTGTTAAGGTGTTGCTATGCAGTTGCTTGGGTGTTCTCATCAAGCAGCACTAATGATTGAGTTCTGTGTGATACTCTCACTGTGTGAATATAAATCAGTATCAAGTCAAGTCGCCTTTATTTATATAGCACTTTTAACAATACAGATTGTGTCAAAGCAGCTTTACAGTATTACATAGGAAAATAGTGTGTAATAATGCAAAAAAATATATAATTTCAGCTGCTCTAAAACAGAAGCATCGATTATCACAGATCCAGCTCCAGCACTGACAAGCACACACACACACACACACACACACACCACACACACACACACACACACACACACACACACACACACACAGACGGAGAGAGAGAAGAGCTAGCGTGTCATTAGCAGCGCATCTCAAACACGCAGCAGAACAAAGGCAGGAGCAGAAAGGCTCGTGAGACGACACAGTGCGTAGGGAGTCCATGGGAGGTTTGTTGGTGTTGTATGCAGTGTGCTTGTGTGTATCTTCAGCAGTGTGAGATGTGTGTGTGTGTGTGTGTCTGTCGATGTGTGATTAGTCTGTATGTGTGTGTGTGTGTGTTGTGTGTGTGTACTCGTGTGTGTCTAAGAGAGTGTGTGTGTGTGTGTGTGATGTGTGTGTGTGAGAAAAATGAGTGTGTGTGTGTGTCTCTATGTGTGTTCGTGTGTGTCGTGTGTCTCCTGTGTGTGTGTGTAGTGTGTGAGAGTAGTGTGTGTGTGTGTGTGTCTTGTGTGTGTGTCTCTCAGTGTGTCTCTGGTGTGTGTGTGTGTGTGTGTGTGTGTGAGTGCCGTGTCCACGTGTGCTGTCGCCTGTGGCTGTGGCTGTGGTGCATGTGTGGAAAGTGTGTGTGTGTGTGTCTGTACTGTGGTAATGCAAACGGGAGTGTGTGTCACTTGACGAATGGTCCGTGTCCTGAGTGCTTCTGTGTGTGTGTGTGTCTCTGTGTGTGAATGTGTCCTTACCTGTAGAAGTGTGTGAGAATGGTGTGTGTGTGTTTTGTTTTGTCCTGTATGTTCGGGTCTGTCTAAGTGAATGTGTGTGTGTGTGTGTGTGCGTGTGTGTGATGTGTGTGTGTGTGTTTGTGTGTGTGTGTGTGTGTGTGTTGTGTGTGTAGTATGTGCATGTGAAAGTGCCCAGCTGTCCACCGCGCTCTCATCTGTCTCGCCTGTGGCTGCGGCTGTGGCTTCACTGGAGGGGAACACGCTGCCATGTGTTTGTTCCTCCCGCTCCTCCTCAACACTAATTCGCCGTAATGCAAAAACGGGACGTGTTTGCAATCACTCTGACGAATGACGCCTCACAAGAAGATCCATGAAGGACACTTCTGTCTACAAAACCACATTCACCACTTCATTCTTCACATACAGCGAGGTACAGAATACTGCAGTCACATTAAACCTCGCTCAGACAGACTTACATCAAACATAAATAAACAACAGGTAAAAAAATCTGATGAAAATAAGAAATAGTAACACTTTACAATAAAGTTTACATTAACATGCACTAACAGCATTTTTTATATTAGTTAACTTCAACATTTACAAACACATGATTCAAATCAAAAATTGTATATGTTAACCTGAGCTGACTTGAACTAACAATTCACAGTTGTACTTTTATTAAATACATTTTTAAAAAGATTAATAAATACTATAACAAATGCATTGCTCATTGTTAATGTTAGTTAATGCATTACTAATGGAACCTTATTGTAAAGTCTTACCAAAATAAAAATGAAAAATAACAAGTAATAATAATAATAATAAACAAATAAAAACACACTGATCAGCCTCAAATACCTCCAGATTCTGCATTAATACAAGCAGCTCTATGTGCCGCTAATCTATCAGGAGCCTCATTACAATTTGCTGTTAATTGAAAACTCGGCACTCTTTGAACAGCCCACACGCAGGAACACGCTCTGGCACGGATCAGCGTTTGCTCTGGCAGGAGCCCAGCGACACCAACATCAGACCACAGCACGCGAGAAACAAACAGCAGCACTGAAGAACACTGATCCTGTGCACTCAGACCATCTCCACCTGACTCCACCCGACTCCAAATTACTTCAGCAGACTCCATCAAACTCCGACTGACTCCAACCGACTCCATGACTCCACCTGACTCAAAATTACTTCATCAGACTCCATCAAACTCCAACCGACTCCAACTGATTCCATCTGACTGCACCTGACTCCAGCTGACTCCACCTGACTCCATCAGGCTCCAACCAACTCCTACTGATTCCATCTGACTGCACCTGACTCCAACCAACTCCATCTGACTGCACCTGACTCCAACCAACTCCATCTGACTCCACCTGACTCCAACCGACTCCACCTTACTCAAAATTACTTCATCAGACTCCATCAAACTCCAACCGACTCCAACTGATTCCATCTGACTGCACCTGACTCCACCGGTCTCCATCAGGCTCCAACCAACTCCTACTGATTCCATCTGACTCCAGCTGACTCCACCTGTCTCCATCAAACTCCATCTGACTCCATCTGACTCCATCTGACTCCATCTGACTCCAGCTGACTCCACCTGACTCCAGCTGACTCCACCTGACTCCACCTGTCTCCATCAAACTCCAACCGACTCCACCTGACTCTATCAGACTCCGACTGACTCCGACTGACTCCGACTGACTCCGACTGACTCCGACTGACTCCGACTGACTCCGACTTCACCCGACTCCATCTGAAACCAACTGACTCCACCCAAATCCATCTGATCCCATCCTACTCCTTTTGATTTATGGTTGATGAGATGTGATCAGATAGAGTCGCTGGATAATCCTGGTGACTGATTTAAACTGGTGAACAATGTTAACTCAGTCAGATTAATTTTCAGACTAACCGTAAAACTTTCTTCAGTTACTTGCCAAGACAACATTACTAACTAGAAATAAAAAAAACTAAAATTGAAAGTATAAAGACTCAAAAATGTAAAAATAAAATCTACTTCAAAATATGAATAAAAACCATAGCAGTTTCTAAACAATAGTAAAATAACACTTGTTCAGATGTAAAGACCCAAACCTTAAATGTAAAACACTGTTTGTGTTTAGGTACAATATCAATATTTATTGATAGGAATGTGGTCAAAACATCTAGAATGTGAACCCTGTTTGACCTCCTCACCTTCTTTTGTCTTTCCCTTTTTTTCTTCAATTCATGTCTGCATTATTGTTACTCATACATATTGTATCTCTTATTAATTTAGTAATGTAATTGCTTCTGATTGTACTTTGGATTAAACGTGACAGACTGTGATGAGGATTTAAACATTAAATATTTTATGACTACATTCGATACTCAAAAGATGAAATCAACCAAAAAACATGCAATTAGTCAAAATAATTCTAGTTAACATGGAATTGGCCGTGAGCATCACATGATCCATCTGCTGATCTGAGCCTTGATTCAGACCCGTGTGTCACTCAGAATGCTGAGGAATCTGTCTAATTAGACATGAGTGTCTCTATTAGCAGGACAGAAATAAAGTACATCAGAAACAGAAGCTGCTCTTCCGGTGGGATGGAAGCGTGTCGTGCCGACGGGTCACGCGTGTCTCTGAAAGCGTGCAATTACAGTCCAACACCGCGCAACACCGAACTGACGAACAACGCCAATTACTGTAATTATGCAGACGCTTCCAGAGCAGAGGCAGCATTTAAAACAAACTCCACCGCAAACTTTCACAATAATAATTCATCACTGGACTATTGTCTTCAGCAGAAAATGCTGCACTCAAGCCGCTGCAAAAATCAGCTGCAGAGGTGTAATATTACTCTCAGTCTCATATTAGATCAAAGCTGATTGTGAAACGAGGTAAACATGTTCACTATTAATGAGACCGAAACACGTCACGTCACGTCACATCACGTCACGTCGTCAAATCAAGTCAAGTCACGTCAGTCAAGTCAAGTCACGTCACAAGTCACGTCACGTCATCAAATCGTCAAGTCACGCCACGTCACGTCACGTCACGTCAAGTCAATTCACGTCACTTCAAGTCACGTCAAGTCAAGTTACGTCAATCAAGTCAAGTCAAGTCAAGTCAAGTCACGTCACAAGTCAAGTCAAGTCAAGTCAAGTCAAGTCAAGTTACGTCAAGTCAAGTTACGTCAAGTCAAGTTACGTCAAGTCAATTCACGTCACTTCAAGTCAATTCAAGTCAATTCACGTCAAATCAAGTCAAGTCAAGTCAAGTCACGCCACGTCAAGTCAATTCACGTCACTTCAAGTCAATTCAAGTCAATTCACGTCAAGTCAAGTCAAGTCAGGTCAAATCAAGTCAGGTCAAATCACATCAAGTCAAGTCATCAAGTCACCTTCATTTATATAGTGCTTTTAACAATAAAGATTGTGTTAAAGCCGCTTTACAGTAAATAAATATAAAAATATTTTGTGTCAATTATGAAAAAAGGTCAAAAGTAAACGCTCAATTTTCAGTTAAAGTCAGTTCATCGTTGATTCAGTGATGTCATGATCCAGCTCAGTTCAGTTTAAATAGTATCTGTGCAATCAAGTCGACGATCTAGGTATTTCTCACACAAACTCAATAATGAGGTCCTGGTGTATAATCTCACTTAATAATTTTCTCTTTCACGTGGATCTTGTTGTGCTTTGAAGATGAACGAATCAGTGTGAGATCAGCTAGTTCAGACTCTGATTCTGATTGGACGATCGGCTCTTACCTGGTGTGAGTGACGATGTCAGTCAAGGCTCCGCCCTCTAGAAACTCCATCACCACCCAGAGTTCATCACCGACCAGATAACTGTTGTACATGTCGACCACGTTCTCGTGATGGTAGTCTCTCATGATGACCACCTGCAAGCAGAGGAACAGGATAACATCTAGTCTGACCATCTCTGGTTCATCATGAATGAGCGCTGAAAACCAATCTAAATAAATCAGCAGCTATTACCATGCAAAGTCTGCAAATTGAGTATATGTTTCAGAGTAAAGCGGCTAGTATACTTACAAATTGTAGTCCATTACTGATAACAGATTACATTATGAAGACTAGTTAGTAACGTAATCTGGGTTACTCGTTTTAGGCAATGTATTCTGACTACTATTAGGTGACTTTGCATCTAACTTGTTTTAAACATACCATATTGATATAAAAAAGCAGAAAGAAATCAAATGTTTGACATTTTTTGATATCAACATCTTTAAATGGATTAAACCATGCATCAGCATGAATTAGGTAGAATCAATAAATTATGAATAATGTACTGTCATTGTGCGAATAATATGTTATCATGTAATCCATAAAGTAACTGTAATCTGATGATATATGATTGTATAATTAATCCAGATTACACGTACACCCAGCTCTGATAACGAATATTGCACACCAATTTTTATTTTATGCCAAAAATCATTAGTTTTTACATTAAGATATTCCTACCGTAAATATATCAAAACTTAATTATTGATTATTAATATGCAGTGCTAAGAACTTCATTTGAACAACTTTAAAGATGATTTTCTCAATATTGAGATTTTTTTGCACCAGATTTTCAAATATTGTCCAAACCATACATCAATGGAAATATGATTTATTCAGATGATGCATAAATCTCATGACTGATTTTGAGCTCCAGGGTCACATTTAGTTCTGCTCACCTCGTTGAACAGAAGCTCCCGCCGCTGCTGTTTTCTCAGGTCCATCTTCTTCACGGCCACCTGTTTGCCGCTGTGCTTCTCGGTGGCAATGCACACGATGCCCGTGGATCCCTCGCCGATCTTCAGGAAGTTGTCCAGATATTCGCGTGGGTCGCCCGGGTTCACCACCAGCTGCAGCGCCGCCCGGAACTGCTCGTGAGAAACCCTGCAGGGCGGCTGCTCGGAGGACGAGCCCCAGCTGGGCGGCGGATAGGCCCCGGGGCCCGGGGTGAAAGGCGAGGAGGGCTGCGAGTGCGCCCCCTGCGGGGTGTAGGGAGGACTGGGCTGCGGCGGCCGGTACTGGAGACCGGCTGGGTAACCGGCTTTGCCGTGGCTCTGAGGTAGTTTGAGGGTAACACGCTGATACGTCTCGGGCCCCGGCCCCTGTGGGCTCCCGTCACGGGCCCCACGCTCGTACTCGCCCTGTTTCGTCCAAACACAAAACCAAAAAAATCATAAGGGTCGAGTATCGTTTGAATTTGATCAATTCTGATTCTCAGTTTCGATTCTAATGTGGTTAAATTCAAACATTTAGATATTAAACATATTTATTATGTGTCTTTTATGCAAAATGTAGTTGCAGCTGAATACCACGAAACAAAATCAGCCACTACATAAAAACTCCATGAAGAGTTGTTTGAGTGCAAAATAGATTATTGACTCATTCAATGACTCACTCAAGATTTATTTGATTCATTACTGGATGAATCAGTGTTTTTGAATGAATGAATCTCTTGAACGAATGATTCAATGACTCACTCAAGATTTATTTGATTCATTACTGGACGAATCAGTGTTTTTGAATGAATCGCTTGAATGAATGATTAAATGACTCACTCAAGATTTACTTGATTCATTACTGGAAGAATCAGTGTTTTTGAATGAATGAATCTCTTGAACGAATGATTCAATGACTCACTCAAGATTTACTTGATTCATTACTGGACGAATCAGTGTTTTTGAATGAATCGCTTGAATGAATGATTAAATGACTCACTCAAGATTTATTTGATTCATTACTGGACGAATCAGTGTTTTTGAATGAATCTCTTGAATAAATGATTAAATGACTCACTCAAGATTTACTCGTTTCATTACTGGACGAATCAGTGTTTTTGAATGAATCTCTTGAATGAATGATTAAATGACTCACTCAAGATTTACTCGTTTCATTACTGGACGAATCAGTGTTTTTGAACGAATCTCTTGAATGAATGATTCAATGAAACCATCCTAAATTTGATCTTACAATCATCACTCAAATATGATTCTTGACTGAACGTACAAACAGAAAACGTCTCTTTCAGACGTGAAATCTATGAATCGCAAATTATCCTAAACATGCGTGCAACTCAATGGTTTCAGCTCCCTGACTTATAAACTACCACTAATTAATGTCATTACCATATACAAGATCACTAATCATCATCATTTAGAACAGCGAGCTGCAAGAACAGTTTACATTTCCAAAAACGTGCAATACTCGGACAAGATAAAGTGTGTACGTCTGCTCACTTTTCCACGTCAAATACCGTTTTTACTAATATGAGCGCGTGCACACACTCAACATCAAATCTGAGCGTACACACACTTTATAAATGAATAATGCATAGAAATAAATTACAGTTTAATATATATATTCACATAGAAAACAGCTGTTTTACATCATAATAATTCAATCTAATAGTGATAATATTTCAAGAGTTCTTTCAAAAAGGTTGAAAAATGTAATTGTTTGTGTTATAATAATTTTTACTGAATGATTCAATCTTTTGGCTGGTAGTGTATGTGATACACACATACAGAACTGAGTACAAGCAGAGCTGAGATGTTTAGCACGTGAGAGTAAAGCATTATCTAATCCTCACACAGTCAGTTCCCGATCTGCAGGGTCACGGCAGGTGGTAGATTTAATTATTCCCACCATGCCCCGAACACAAGAAGATGACATGACACGGATCGTCATTTGAGTGCCTGATGATGAGAGCACCCGCTGTAATTACACCGGTGGACTCGTTTAATCAATCATCCCGGCGAGGCTGTTTATGGGCCGGAGAAAGTCCCGAGACCCTCTTTCCCACCCCCCGTTGTAACGCGCTGATCTGAATTGCGTTAAACGCACATTAATCTGAATTTGGGGCAGCGTCATCAAGGCAAACAAGGAGTGTGAAATATTGCATAAATAACAGCTGGTGAGCACTGGCGGGCCTTTAGCAATGGGCTGCAGAAAGTGACGAGTACAACATGCAATAATAAATGAGCATTGAGCCGTGGCCCTTGAGGTCCCAGTCACCCGACCTAAGAGAACCTTTAACACACGCAACGCTCTCACGAAACTCCGAGTCATACTAATAAAAAAAATTCATAGACCCCGAGACCGAACTATACAACACACATCACACACACTCACACTCACACACACACACAATCTTACACACACACACACACTGTCTCTCACACACACTCTCACTCTCACTCACAAACACACACACACACACACACACACACACACACACACTCTCTCACACACACACACACACATACATTCTCTCGCACACACACTCTCACGCACACACACACTCTCACGCACACACACACACACACACACACTGTCTCTCACACACGCTCTCACTCACACGCACGCACGTGCGCACTCACATTCTCACACGCACACACACACACTCAAACATTCTCACACTCACAAACACACACACACACACACACACACAATTTTTGCATTTTTAAGAAAGATATGTCTTGTTTTCTGTAAAAAAATATATGAAAAATGTGTTTAAAACAAGCAAAAATATCGGCCAATGGGACAAGAAAATTCATAAAAGGCTAAACAAGATTATTTTTCTTGTCCCATTGGCAGATATTTTTGCTTGTTTTGAGCAAAAACTAACACATTTTTTATATTTTTTTTTAAAGAAAACAAGACATAACATCATAATTCATTTCACTTAAACGGTAAACAGTAAACGCATCTTGATTCAAGAATGTTTAATATTTATACTAGAAAACAACACAACAATACTAAGAGACTCATATTTTGCAGTGCAACTAGCTGAAATAATATTTTTGTATTTATTTAAAATAATAATGTTTATTTTTATTAAGCCATAATAACCCTGATGTAAATCTACGTTACAGTATATTGTCTTACAGTAATCCTGGGATGACACGAGCGCATCACAGTTCAGAGCTCAAGCCATGAGCCGCTGTTATCGGAGAGATGCTACGCTCCCGTTAATTGATTCCTGCGCCGCTCTCTCATGAGTAATTCTGTGTCTCTGGTTTCTCAGGTGAGTAGATTAAGAACTGACACCAGATCCATCACGGAGCCGGTGAGATAATACGCCCTACACGGCCTGCGGGTGAGCAGCGGACAGCGTGTCTCCGGGAACACTGCGGCAATTCTACAGCTTTAAACCAGTTTAATCCCACAACAGGTTTTTATGTGTAAAGCTCTACGAACCATGCCGACTGGTGTTTTAGTGCACGTCCTGCAAATACCACCTCCCACCTCCCACCTCCCCGGGCGCTGCAGTGTCGGCTGCCCACTGCTCCAGGTGTGTGTGCACTTGGATGGGTTAAAAGCAGAGAACACATTTCACTGCTGGTTATACTCTGTATAATTGTGTATGTGACAAATAAAGCTCATCCGAGCTTAATCATTAGAATTAGAAATACAGAACAAATTAAGGTCTCAATGAAATACGTGCATACATGACCAGATCTTGAAAAGATGATAACTGCATCAAAGCTAGTCAAGTATACTAATATGATACCACAAGGTACACATTATCTTTAGGGTGTCTAGTATTAATATATGCATTCACATATATTCAGTTTTGTTGAGTGTTGGGTAAACATGTTGATGGTCACAATAGTGATAACACACAATATAAACCAACGGCAGTTAGTGAAAATTACAATAAAATGTTGCATTTACAAAATACAAAAATTGACAATAATGATATTGTAACACTGTGCGTATTGCAATGTTATATTTTTTTTTAAAAGTAACAATTTTGAAATACGTTAATTGTTGTATTTTATTTAAAAAAAAATCCTATCAATATTGCATAAGGTTTTTTATGCATAATAGTAACCCTAGAATGTGATCAAACCGTTTTAAAATAGCTGGCCTTAAATATATAAATAAAATGTATGACTGTAGAAATATGTGATATACATTATTCAATTGTGACCGTCCATAAAACTAAATTTTTCACACACAAAAAACAAAAAAAATTATTATTTCAAAAGGTTAAAAACTGTCAAATGCATCAGATTAGATCTTTAACAACAAACTGCATGAACTGAACTCATGCTGTTTTAATATAAAATCTTATTCAGAGAGGTTTTTGGGGGGTAAAATTATGCTTTAAAAAATTATTCATGATGATGGTGATAGTAGGACTAAATATTAAACGGCATGCCTTTTTAATGCATCTTTCAGATTCAGGGGGGTGTACATTTATGCCGTAATATATTGAGGAGTTATTCGGTGGCCTAATACACTTCCAATGCACAAAGCAGATTAAATGAAAAGGTAAAATATTTGCCAAATGCATGAAATCGCATGTACTGAGATTACTGCACTGAGTAAGCAGATGTAATTTATGGTGCAATATATTGAGGAAGTTGATTAATACTTCTAATGTGGAAAGTGCGTGGAATGCAATGTAAAATCATCTGCCAAATGCATGCATGTAAATGCAGCACTCCTTAGAGATGTTAAAGTTATAGCTCACCTAAAAATGAAAAGTCTGTCATTAATTACTCACCCTCGTGTCGTTCCAAACCCGTAAGACCTTCGTTCGTCTTCAGAACACAAATGAAGATATGTATGATGCAATCCGAGACCGTGCATAGACCGCAATGCAACTGAAATGTTCCCAGGTCCAGAAACATAGTAAGGACATCAGTGGTTCAACTCTAATTTTACCACGCTATGAGAATACTTCAAAGAAAATAATGATTTATTCAACAATAAAAAATAATAATGACTTTCTCTTCCAAATCAGGTAATTATCGAGAGTACCTCTACATGTAAACCACGCATGTCACTCCATAATGGCAGAATACGTGATTTTATATGTGAATAAAGTCTTTATTTTGTTTTCTTTGCGCACACAAATATTCTTTTAGCTTTGTAATATTATGGTTGATGTCACGTTTCAGAACCTGGGAACATTTCAGTTGCATTGCGGTCTATGCACGGTCTCGGATTGCATCAGAAATATCTTAAGTTGTGTTATGAAGATGAACGAAGGTCGTACGGGTTTGTAACAACATGAGGGTGAGTATTTAATGACAGACTTGTCATTTTTGGGTGAGCTATCATGTAAATTTTTCGGGTGCGCCGATCCGATATTCAGGATCGGTATCGCTTCGATACTGGCATTTTCTGCTGGATCGGGGTATCGGTCTCGTGATCCAAATTCGATATTCTGCATATTTACCAGATTTAGTCCTACACTTATTCACTTTTCTTTGTTCCCCAATATTTTTAGATTTTATAAAATTATTGTGCACTCATGATTTTTCTAGAGTAACTTTTGCTACTGAATTATCCACTAACCTAGTTTATAAAGGTATTTTTGTCATAGATTATAATTACATATCCATTAGTTTTTTTTTTTTTTCTTTACAGTAAAGCTGTCTAGATTTAGTAGATTGTGTGTAAAACACAAAAGAGTGATGAGCAGGTCAACACACACTGAGATATAGAAATTAAATACTGATTTAAAAAAACTGTGCTGGTATCGGATCGGTATCGGTTCTGAAAAAATGGTATCGAGCCATCCCTATTAAATTTTTATTGTGCATTTTTACTGCCACGAGATGTTTGAGCAAAACAGTGGATCTCCTTTTAATCCAAAATCTGGCATGCAGTGATCTCTGCGCAGACAAACTGCATTTGACCATCACCAGTCACGGTCCACTTAAGTAAGTCTGGATTTATCCTGCATTGATTGTGCCAGAGAACCACACAAACCAATGCATCCCTAATGCACTGATGCTTTGACATGATGCAGGACAATACAAGTCAAACCCTTCTTTAGAAGGAGGCCGATTTGATCTTTACCTTTACAAGTGAAGACATGTTCTCAGACAATCTGGGGTACGTGTACGAGCTGTACGGCCCCTGCGGCGCAGCTCTGAATGCGCTGATGCCGTACGGCAGGCTGGGCTCCTGCAGACCAGACCCCGAGCGTGAGCGCTGCCGGATGGCCGGCTGGGGGCTCGTCTGACCGATGTACGATGACTTGGGCCTCTTGTCGTAGTCGTCTCTCACTCCCGCTCCGTATCCCCAGTCTCCATCGGGATAGTTCATCTGCTCGCTGTGGATGGAGACGCGTGACGGCGTTCCCAGTGGATGCTCCCGGTAATCCTGGCTGGATCCGCCCAGAGAGGCGCGGTAGTATTCCCTGCGGCCGCCCACGGCCATCTCGGCGGTGGACAGCCGCATCTTGCTCTCCAGGTAGGCGTGGTAGTCGGGCGGCATCTTGGCGTAGTCTGAGGACTTCTGCGGCATGGCGTCGGGATAGAAGGGGCTGCGGATGGGATGGCCGTTATGTCTGAGAGAGAAGCGGTAGTGCCGTCCATAGTACTCGGCGTCGGGGACGCCTCGCTCGCGGTACGCCTCTAGCGAGAAGTCTTTACTGCTGTCCAGGTCGCACGAGAAGCGGCCGTAATAGTGTCCGAAGCCGTTCTCCTCCGGACCGCCGGCGTTGGACGTGGACGCAGATGCTGGTTTGCTCCCGCCGGCCTGATGGGCTCCAGGCGGACTCTCTTTCCTCAGAGAGTTGGAGCGAGTGACGGAGATGCTGTCGAACTCCTCCAACAGGCCATTGATGGAGGCGTCCTTCGGCGGTCGGCTCCCGCGGACGATGGTCTGCAAAGAGAACGCAGGAGAGTCTGTGAGAGGCACAATGATGAACAAGAAGGTCAAGGCCTGAACGTTTCACCACCTACACTGCTGGCCAAAATTATAAAAATTAGTAGATCTCTGTGTGGAGTACTGACTGTTGTCAGTCTCACAAAATGAATGTTTGGAAATGTAAACTGATATTTCCTACTGACACACTACAGCAGAAGATAGAAATACCTGACTTAACCATTTCTTAGCTGGTGAAAGTACTACTGTTCTAATCATTTTGGCCTCCACTGTATATGTTGACAGAGCTAAGCAGCAGTGGGCGTGGGATCAGAAATGTTTGGCAGTGGTGCAATCACGAGCCGAGCCTGAATAAATCACAATGTTGCTCATCTCATCCCACTGCTGCTTAAGTGCGTTACACTGTATCGTGACTCACCGCGGAACATAACACTGAAACAGACCCAAAATATAAGAGTGGCACGAGCTGAAAGGCCAGACGGGAGGTGTTTCCCAAACTAGTCTTCCAGAACTACACTACAATTACATGAGCGGATTTAGAAAACGAGTCATATTTTCCGTACAGATTGACCTAAACCAGGTAAAAGCAAATCACACACACAGTCTTTTAAGGTACTTTGGGGAACCAAAAATGGTTATGTGGTCTTATGGAATTGCTGTAAAAAATACCTTTTAAAAGCTTTACCCTTATACAGTATCTATATGCATTATTTTATAGTAACTGCTGAATGCACAAGGACAAATTGTGGTTGTTTACTATGTAAATGCTCAAATCTTAAAAAAAAGAGTATATTTCTATACATTACTGTACAGTACATGACGTATGCAGCTCCAGTAAAGAGAGGCCAGTGTGATCTTGAGAGTATAAAAACTCTCTGACCTCAATTACTTGCTGCTGCGGCTCTTTAAGTAACATCCGATGACCTGAAGGAAAACTAGAACAAAAGTCCGGAGGTTCTAGATCACTGATGATCAAAACATTGTAGATGCTTTTCTAAAGAACCAAAAAAAAACAACTGAGTGAGTGAGTGTAACCTTCTATGGCTTCATGCTGTAAACCTCTTTCGGTTCTGGTTGATTTCTTTAATATGGGGATAAACACATGCATAAGAGTGTCGGTCAATGAAACGCAAATATGAGATCTAAGCAACTGGAACACATTCACATGCACATTATTTTCAGATGAAGGTCCGAATTAAACTTTTACTCTGAACCTCTACAGTTGAATGGCATCAAAACACAACCAGATTCTCAATGTTTAATGTGAAGCTCAAGAATCAGCAGATCAGAAGAGCTGGAATGTGTGGTCAGGTTAAGAGAAAGAGAGGAGCTAATAAACGTCACAGTCTGAGTTTCAGCACAGGAAGAGGAAATACATCTCTTGGACGGGCTGGTGTCCTCCTCAGAGCAGCACTACACGGAGTGTCATCCATCTCTTTAATGTGCGTGTCACCACTGCGCTCTGAGCACAGTCCATCTAATGAGAATGTGATCGCTAACACTCACATTTACACTCACTCATGCTAACGCTAACACTCACACTCAGATTTACAGTCACACTAAAACTCACACTCGCTCACGCTAACGCTAACACTCACATTTACACTCACTCATGCTAATACTAACTCACGCTAACACTCATATTCATATTCACATTTACACTAACACACACACTCGCTCACGCTAATGCTAACACTCACATTTACACTCACTCACACTAACATTCACATTAACACTCACTCACGCTAACACACACTCACTCACGCTAACACTCACATTTACACTCACGCTAACACTCAAATTTACACTCACTCACTCACGCTAACACTCACACTAACACTCACATTAAAATTCAATCACGCTAACACTCCCACTTGCTCACGCTAACGTTAACACTAACACTCACATTTACATTCACTCCGCTAACACTAACACTCACTCACACTCAATCACACTAACACTCACTCACACTAACACTCACTCACTCACACTCAATCACACTAACACTCACTCACACTAACACTCACTCACACTAACACTCAATCACACTAACACTCACTCACACCAACACTCGCTGGCACTCCATCACTCAAACACTCACTCACACTAACACTCAATCACACTAACACTCACACAAACACTCACTCACACTAAGCACTACATCACACTAATTCACACAACACACGCTGACACTCATCACTCTAACGACTCACTCACACTAACACTAGATCACCATCTCACTTACATGTGCAGTCACCACTGACGCTCTGAGCTCAGTCCATCTAATGACTAATGATGACTCGACTAACACTCACATTACACTCACTCACACTCGCTCACTGCTACACGCTAACACTCACACCATCAGACTTAACAGTCAACTCACACTCAATAACTCACACTCGACACTCAATGCTAACGCTAACACTCACTCATTTACACTACACTCATGCTAATACTCAACTCACGCTAACACTCATCATCTCACATTTACACTAACACTCACATCATCGCTCACGCTAACATGCTAACTCATCACATTTACACTCACTCACACTAACACTTCACATTAACACTCACTCACGCTAACACTACACTACACTCAATCCGCTAACACCATCACATTTACACTCACGTCTAACACTCAATCACACTTACACTCACTCACTCACGCTAACACTCACATTAAACTTCAATCACGCTAACACTCCTCACTCATCACTCTAACACACTAACGTCACACTAACACTCACTCAACTCCTACATTCTCACACTACACTCACTCACACTAACACACTAACACTCAATCACTCTACACTCACTCACACTCAATCACTACTAACACTCACTCACACTCAATCACACTCACACTCAACTCACACTAACACTCACTCACACTATACACTCACTCACACACACTAACACTCACATCACACTCACACTCACTCACACTCAATCACACTAACACTCGCTGGCACTCACATCACATCATAACACTCACTCACACTAACACTCAATCACACTAACACTCACTCACACTAACACTCAATCACACTCAATCACACTTACACTCGCTGACACTCAATCACTCTAACACTCACTCACACTCATGACACTACACACTCACACTCAATCAACTCACTACTAACACTCGCTGACACTCAATCACACTAACACTCACTCACACTAACACTCAATCACACTAACACTCACTCATACTCACTCACTCACACTAACACTCACTCATACTCGCTGACACTCAATCACACTAACACTCACTCACACCTCAATCACACTAACACTCACTCACACTCAATCACACTAACACTCACGAGACTCAATCACACTAACACTCACTCACACTAACACTCACTCACACTCACTCACACTAACACTCGCTGACACTCAATCCCTCTAACACACACTCACACTAACACTCACTCACACTCAATCACACTAATACTTACTCATACTCAATCACACTAACACTCACTCATACTCGCTCACACTAACACTAACACTCACTCATACTCGCTCACACTCACTCACACTAACACTCACTCATACTCGCTGACACTCAATCACACTCACACTTACTCACACTCAATCACACTAACACTCACTCATACTCGCTCACACTCACTCACTCACACACACTAACACTCACTCATACTCGCTGACACTCAATCACACTAACACTCACTCACACTCAATCACACTAACACTCACTCACACTCAATCACACTAACACACACTCACACTCATACACTCACTCACTAACACTCGCTGACACTCAATCACACTAACACTCACTCACACTCACATCACACTCACACTCCTACACTCCATCACAAAACACTCACTCACACTCAATCACACTACACTCACTCACACTCAATCACACTAACACTCGCTGACACTCACACACTCACTCACTCACACTCAACACACTACACACTCGCTGACACTCCATCACTCTAACACTCACTCACACTAATCGCACTGACACTCAACTCACACTCAACACACTAACACACGCTGACATACTCACACTGACACTCAACTCACACTAACACTCACTCATACTTGCTGACACTCAATCACTCTAACACTCACTCACACTAACACTCACTCACACTCACTCACACTCACTCATACTCGCTGACATTCAACTCACACTAACACTCACTCATACTCATACTCGCTGACACTCAATCACTCTAACTCTCACTCAATCACACTAATACTTACTCATACTCAATCACACTAACACTCGCACTGACACTCATCACATACTCAACACTCGCTGACACTCAATCACTCTAACACTCACTCACACTCAATCACACACACTCACACTCATCACATACGCTGACACTCAATCACACTAACACTCACTCACACTCAATCACACTAACACTGCTGACACTCAATCACTCTAACACTCAACTCACACTCAATCACACTCACACTCGCTCATACTCGCTCACACTCGCTCACACTCACTCATACTCGCTGACACTCAATCCCACTAACACTCACACTCGCTCCCACTAACACTCACTCACACTCAATCACACTAACACTCACTCACACTCAATCACACTAACACTCACTCACACTCAATCACACTAACACTCGCTGACACTCCATCACTCTAACACTCACTCACACTCAATCACACTAACACTCACTCACACTCAATCACACTAACACTCGCTGACACTCAATCACACTAACACTCACTCACACTAACACTCACTCATACTTGCTGACACTCAATCACTCTAACACTCACTCAATCACACTAACACTCACTCAATCACACTAACACTCACTCATACTCGCTCACACTCACTCACACTAACACTCACTCATACTCATACTCGCTGACACTCAATCACTCTAACACTCACTCAATCACACTAACACTCACTCATACTCGCTCACACTCACTCACACTAACACTCACTCATACTCATACTCGCTGACACTCAATCACTCTAACACTCACTTACACTCAATCACACTAACACTCAACTCACACTCAATCACACTAACACTCACTCAATCACACTAACACTCACTCACACTTAATCACACTAACACTTGCTGACACTCAATCACTCTAACACTCAATCACACTCAATCACACTAACACTCACTCATACTCGCTCACACTCGCTCACACTCGCTCACACTCAATCCCACTAACACTCACACTCGCTCCCACTAACACTCACTCACACTCAATCCCACTAATACTCACTCACACTCAATCACACTAACACTCGCTAACACACTCATACCCACTAACACTCACTTCATGCATATAGAGTGATCTTGTACTGGGTGGTGGCTAGTGTGTTGCTATGCAGTTGCATGATACGGTTATTTATGGGTTTGAAAATGCTATATAAATAAAATGTACATATGTCATGTCATCATTTACTCAACCCTCTTTCTTCAGTAAAACAACATTGAGCCCCATTTCCTTTCATTATATATATATATATATAAAAAAAAATTGTGTTCAGCAGAAGAAAGACACGAGGGTAAATTATGACAGAATGGTCAGTTTTGGTGGACTATTGAAATGATAAAAAATGCTTTAAAAGAATAAAACTCTCTCTGTTTTAATGCAAGGTGTGATGTTTGTAATTGTGCTGCTGCTGAGACGGCTGGAGGTGACGGAGGTTAATTATGTGTCGAATCTCTGTCATCTGCCCCACTCCTGTGAATGAGCCGGTCGTGTCTAGGCCGTTTAGAGGTGTTAGCATTAGCTCTGTATGACAACAGCCATATTTCAGCAGCCGCGTCTCTGGTCTGTCGTGTGGCGATAAGCTGTAATAGATCCGGTGGTGGCGGTGTGGCGTTGAGCATCTCAAGGAAAGCACGGTATGGCCTCATCAGCAGATAAGCCAGTATTAACCTTCAGCGTAATGAAGTGTGCAGGCGGTGTGACATAACTAATGACTCTGCCCTCGGCTGCTGCGACTGTGTTTCCAGCGTACAGTACAGCCGGCCAATGACCACGCAGCATCCACCGGCATTCAAAAACTACAACCACCAATCAGACTAGTGTGCTATAGAGACAGAGCGACACGCGTCATAACCTGAAAACAACGCCCACATGGGGGGGGGCTCTCCACTGACTTTGCATTGCAGGCAGCTGCCCTCCTTGTCAAACAGAAAATAGAACAATGTCTAAAAGCTGCTGTGTGACGAGGTGTACAGCACCCTTACGAAACAAAAATATATGGGAATATACTGCAACATATAATGCGGTATATTACGTAATACATTTCCATATATTGGAAACTAGTGCTTATATTTTGCAATATATGCATTGACTATACTATGGCTATATATTGATGCATACAAATATATTTAGAAATTAATATTCATAACGTTTGTTACTTTATTGAGTATATGCACATAGATGCTCCCATATAAAAATATATGTATTTACACACATAATGAGTTACAGATTTCTCATAGATTTGTTAGTGCTTAATGTTGTAATATATTGAAATGTAAAATTATTTATAGTATGCGTATGTTTGTGCAGAAGAGCACAGCCTGTGGTCAGGATGATGATTAGACAAACGCCATTCAATTATATATTACTTACTTTAAAAAGTAATGGCTGTGCAACTTTCAGCACAGCGATAGTCTGTTCACTCAGTGTTTAGTATGAGCAGATGTGCTTAAACTAGCTATATTTTAAAACATGAAACAAGTATATGATAGAAGAAATATATAGCCTATTTCCATATATGTATATACATATATATATACTGCATGAGTAAATATATGTTTAATATATTTTACACATGCAGTACCATATATTATCTATCTATATAATATAAAGTGTATTACTGAATATAAAATTACATATTATGATATATAAGTAAATATATTGTCACATATTTTGAAATATATGAAAAGCGGCAATTCCTTATGTATTATTCAATATATTGTCATATATTTACACATAATTTCTAATATATCGTTTAATATATTGATCACTCATATATTAGGAAATCTTTGCATAAGGACAAGCTAAAAACCCAGAACTAGGTTTTTATAAGCTGTCGACCCAAAAAAAGAGCGTTTAAGGACACAAAAGTAGAGCGGTACGTGTTGTAGTACTCATGTCAAAGGATTATTTCACCCCCCCGATGTGAACCTGAGATATATAGAGATTGTATTGGTCTATGTCAGTGCCCCTTACCTTCCTTTTGTTTGAGAAATGATCTAACGTGAAACACCCTGACATCTATAACTATCCGTGTCCTTAAATGCTTGTTTTTTGGGGTGACAGCTTATAAAAACCTAGTGCTGGGGTTTTTAGCTTGTCACACAGCAGCTTTTAGGCATTGTTCTGTTTTTTGTTTAAAGTCAGAAACGACAAGGAGGCAGCTTCCCGCAGTACAAAGTCAATGGAGAGCATCGTGGGCGTGGTTTTCTGATTATGACGCATGTCTCTATATCTGCATTGACGTCATGGAGATACTGTTCCAGTATTTCACAAGCACACTGTAAATACACTACAGTACCTCAGCACGTATATGACGAAAAACTGCTATATTTAAGTCAGTTTTATTTGTAGTGCGTTTCACAATACATGTTTCAAAGCAGCTTTACTGAAAACGATGTTTATAATATCTTATAGTCACATATAACAGATTACAGCTGGGCGATATTTACATTTTGTGATGAAATAAATTTCATAAAAAATTTGAGATTTTTTTATATTTTGAATTAGTTTTTATTATTACATTTTAATTTTAGTTATAGCTTTAGCGAATTTGGTTGTGTATTTTTATTTAAGTTTAGTCGTTTTTCTATATACATATATATATGTATGTCGTTTTTTTATTAATTTTTATTTCCGTTTGAGTTTTTTAGTACATTAAGTTAAACTAAATTAAAATGAGAAATGTTGCATTTCAGTTCAATTATATTTCAAGTAACAAAAATGTTTTAATGGGTTTAATTCTAGTTTCCCTTTTGGTTAACTATAATATCCTTAGTTGAGATTTGCTATATTGTATATATTGCTTTACGTTTACTTTATGTACATTTACATTACATTTACATTTAGTCATTTAACAGACGTTTTTATCCAAAGCTATTTACAAATGAGGAGAACAATACAAGCAATCAGAGCAGCAAGAGAGCAACAGAATACAAGCGCTGTGACAAATCTCTGTTAGTCTAACACAGAACAGATTTAGAATAGAATAGAACAGAATAGAACAGAACATAATAAATAGAATAGAACAGAATAGAACATAATAGAATAGTGTTCCTGTGGCTCAGTGGTTAGAGCATTGTGTTAGCAGCGCAAAGGTTGTGGGTTCGATTCCCAGGGAACACATGTACTGACAATACAAATGTATAGCCTGAATGCGCTGTAAGTCGCTTTGGATAAAAGCATCTGCTAAATGCATAAATGTAAATGTAAATGCAGAACATA
>CM049816.1:481818-484318 GCA_027422435.1 Schizopygopsis pylzovi
TTTGCACACGTTTTCTGAAAGGTTAGGTTTAAATATGCAAATGAGGCATTATCTAATTCAATATGTTAATTTTAGGAACCCGGACCGATCCGATACTCGTCTATTCTATACCATAGGACTGTATGTTTGGTGCACACTTACAGTACGTTAAAGTTATGAAAATCAATCCAATGCATACAGAGTTGTGCAGAGAGCTAAATAAATGCATGCATGATGCATATTTATGTATATAAGATACACTCTCTCTTTATGTACAGTATTTAGTTTATACACACACTGTATGTTTTAATGGTACACGGACTTTGTGGTCACAATTATTGATATGGGACTACTGATATAAACGTATGTGTACAATAAGCAGAATAATTGCAATATAAAGATATGGTTATAAAGCGGGACATCCCTAGTTAATTTGCATACATTTCCATAACTCAAACCTGAACATCGGATCATAATTATATTCAGGGTTTTTCCATTTTCACCATGAATCAGTGTGAATGAAATATGAACAAACCTTCAGAATATAGAAGAAGAAAATTCTAAAGTTTGGCGTTTGTAAGAGAATTTTTTTTTTAAAGATTAAAATATGCAATAAACACTTAAATGTATATTTGGGTTGTTTTCTTTCCACTAGTCTGAAAGAAGAGACATGATGTGGAAGCAATCGTCTTACACACTGACGATAAAATCAATATTGCATCTGAATCTAATGAGTGGAACACATCTTGCTCATATTTGACCAACATAATAAAGTATGCATTAAATAATCCAGTTTATTTGAGGAGCATTCTCAGTCTGGTGTCTCATGTATGTTATATTAACACATGCCGCATAAACACTTCAGCACAGATGTTATGATTCATGCCAGCAGATGGAAATGACTGTATGACGTCACGCAGTATTCATAAAGGGTTTATGAATCATATCGGATCCATACTCGTCTGTCCATCCCGCGATCATGCATTCGGCCCCAAACAGACAATATCAGGATTTATGAAGGATCATGTGACTGGAGTTATGATGCTAAAAATTCAGCTTTCAAATCACAGGAATAAATTACATTTTAAAATATATTCCATTTGAAAGCAGGCTCGGTGAGCAGAAGAGACTTCTTTAAAAACATGAAAAGTCTTACTGTTGAAAAACCCTCATAAGAGCAGAAGTGCATGTGTGATGAAGAGGGGAATAAAGACTAAAAGAGAGGGGGGGAAACGAGAGATAGAGAGAGGGAAGGAAAGAGGGCATACTTTTAACAACGGTGATTCAGCCAACCGGACTTTCTTGGGAGATATCTGTGAAGAGAGCAAGAGAATTAATATCCGTGTATCCCTCTTCAGAGATATCTCCTGCTGCGTCCAGTGCCTTCACCACAGAAATCACCGTCCCAACGGAGATGGAATTACATTTCTGTTATTTCTTTAACTTCTTAACCTGCTTTTTACATTTTATATGTTCAATTAAACATACGTTTTCATTATAACAATTCTGAATACGGAAACATTTAATGGAAAAAATGGAATCCAAAAAACAAAAACAAAAAATGGAATTTGGTAAAATAAATAATAATAAATAAAGTAATAATATTAATAATGGTAAAAAATTTAAAGAACTCGGTTAAAAATAGAATGGAATTTGGGGGGAAAAAAACAGAATATATATATATATAAATATATATATATAAAAATAGAATTTGGTTAAAAAAAATGGTATTGGGTTAAAAATAAAACAGAACTCGGTAAAAAAAAAAAAAAATTGAAAAGAAAAAGAATTTGTAAAAAAAATAATAATAGAATTTGGTTAAAAAGAATGGTATTGGGTTAAAAATAAAAAGTTTGGTAAAAATAAAGTGGAATAAAATAAAAACAGAATTTGTAAAAAAAAAAAATAGAATTTGGTTAAAAAAAATTATTGGGTAAAAAATAAGACAGAACTCGGTTAAAATAAAATGGATTTTTTTTTGGGGAGAAAACTGAATTTTTAAAATAAAAATATAATAAATAGAATTTAGTATTACTATATATTGTTATAATGGTATTGGGTAAAAAAATAAAACAATTTTGGAAAAAATAAAACAGAACTCGGTAAAAAAAAAAATGGAATTTGGGGGAAAATAAAAAATTTTGTGAAAAAAAAAATTAAACAGACCTTGATTAAAAAATAAAATGTAATTAGGGAAAAAGATTAAAGTTATCTTCAGCTTCATTATTTGCTCTAGAGTTACACGCTGAACTGAATTAAAGTCACATGAATCTTCAGCTCATCGAGATCACGACCGCCGAGCTCCAAACCAGACACAACACACCATGAACGCATAGAGAGCACACGGACCTAATGAACCACCTCCACGATACTTACATGGAGCTTTATGGTTAATTTAGTTATTTCAGAGTTTGACAGTCATTTAAATTCTCCTTCAGTTCAGCACATGATGCCAGACGCTTGATGTCTGTCTGAGCAGCATCACAGTCTGTTCTGGGACTCGAACCCGTGACTGCATGTC
>CM049816.1:491818-536818 GCA_027422435.1 Schizopygopsis pylzovi
CACTCACTCAGGCACACACACACACACACACTCACGCACACACACACACACACACACACACATTCACACACTCACAAACACACACACACACACACACACACACACACACACACACACACACACACACACTTAATTATTGATTAGTAATATGCATTGCTAAGAACTTCACTTGAACAACTTTAAAGATGATTTTCTTAATATTTAGATTTTTTTTCATTTGTAATTGCATAAATCTCAATTTCACAAAACTGTATTTGGACTGGTTTTGTGTTCAGAAATGAGGACGCCAAATGTGTCACCAAAACAAACTGGACGAATAAAGACTATCAAGCACTCATTGGTCAGTCAGACAGATAGCCCCGCCCCCACACTCACGTGATTGGTGGAGTCAGACAAACAGATCAATGCAGTGTAGCTCTATTCAGGACTCAAAGGACCGGAGCTCCTCAGCCGATCAGTGTCCGTCCCCCGCGACCCGACTGACCCGACTGACCGTCAGCTGAGACCCGCGGCCCGGTTCGTCCTCGCACCATCTGTCAGCGCAAACACAGGTCCGTCCTGATCACAGAACACGGCTATTTACAGCAGCTCCGCTCACACACGTGTCTCAGATAGCATCGCATGCCACGCCACAGACATAACTGCCAAGATATGATGTGCCACAGAGAACAATAAATCAGAAATCAAATCAATAAACACAAATGCACTGAAAAAAAACTTAGTATAAATATCTAAACATTCTTGAATAAAGATGCATTTACTGTACAAATAAAATGACTTAAGATATTAAGTTTTGATTACTGTAAAAAAAATTAACAAAAATGTGTTAGTTTTTGCTTAAAACAATACAATAATCTTGTTTAGCTTTGAATTAAAAATTTATTTTCTTACTCCGTCTTGGCAGATATTTGATAAACGTACAAATTTTAGAAATCAAGACTTATTATCTTTTACTCGTCTTGATTCAAGAATGATTCGATGATTATTCTAGAAAATATGACAAAATACTAAAGAAAATAATTTATAAAAAAATATATAAAATAATTGTTTAAAAAAAAATCTAATAAATAAAAGATAAAATGAATATAAGTATGAATAAATAAAAATAGTTATTGTTTTTGAAATAAATAAATGAATTAATTAATGGTATTTGGGCAAAAAACTAAACCGAATTTAGTTAAAAATGTAAATGGAATTTGGGGGAAATTAATAAATTATGGTTGTAGCGGGACACAAACATAAGGGTTCGGTGTTGGTTTCGTACGGCAAGAGAAAAACTAGCTTTTAGTTTTTATTTAATAATGGTTTACTTAATTCATAATTAATGAATTAAATTCAATTATAATTGAATTTTCTTAGAGATAAAAATCTGTCTAAACTCCAGTGAAATCTTTTACATTACTATAAGATTACAATTAACCACACACGCATGCACGCACGCACAAACACTCTCTCTCTCTCACACACACACACACACACACACACACCTATACAGGTAAGCCTGCATTATAAGGACATTTTCTTCAAACCAGAAAAAAACGTGGTTTATAGGGACTATGCTTTCCTTTTATAGTAGAGCTTTCAAATAAAAAAATAAATGCTTTAAAAAAATCAGGGCATCAAAACACAACATTTATTTGTTATTTATCATTTATAAAACAAGATACACGACATCCTGAGTTTTTGCTGATTTACAAGGACATATGTCCTGGAAGACAGAAACCTGAATTATGAGGACAAAACGGTTTACAAGGACAGTGTGATGTCACGATGACATCACAGCTCATTAGAATATAACCAATACACACAAACATGACAACACCCTGCACTACAAAGACATAAGGGTTTACTAGGACTGTGAAATCATAATAATAAACTACGTATAATTATATATTATATAAACAATAATACAATTGTTTTATATAATTAAACTATTTTAAATTTATATCTGAAGTCCAAACTGTATATTTATATGCATTTAATGCCATAGCAAAAAACTTTTATTTGCAGTTTAGACTGCAGATAAGTTTGACATTGTCAAAAATTGCTTTGTCATGCTGCGAATGATCGCACACAGTGTGAATAGCTCCATTGGGACCTGTTCTTTTAATTCAAGAGTGTCATCTCATCATATAGTTGTGCTGCTTAATCAAACTCAGTGTGAAAGGGCCTTAAGGAGTACCTACTGAATGCCTATAGAAGAAATACAATGTATGTCTCTTTTAGTTACACTCGAGTGCAGTATAAAACACATTCACAATGAATCTTGCTGAAGACAGATTTTAATGAACAGACTCACTCAAACACTGATTACAGGGAAGAAACAATTCCTCATGATTAAAGAGGCACCTGAGTGATGGAAACATCCATTTTGGATTTACTACAACAGCTTTAAAACAGTCCATGTGAACATACATTTTGATAGTCTTGCAAACAATGCAGATACTTCATACCAGATTAAAAAAATAATAATTAAAAAGCCTGTTTTTTAATTTCATACCTTAAGCCGGGACACACCAAGCCACCGGTCGGTGAGCATCTGTTGCGCTAGTATAGTTTGTTTGGCGTGTTCCTCACGTCGGCGCGAGTGAGAACTCTGATCGATGCTCAGTTCAGCAAATGAGTCAGTGCTCCAGAATTACAGCCAAAGTGATGAAAACGAGTAAGTAAATGAAGGCAGCACAGACAGAAGACTGTTCTGATGTTACGTGATCTTACCCAAGCATTTCAATACGTGAATATTTTCATAACAACATGAAAGTCGCTTAAAATGAAGTTATCAATACAACTGATATTCAAAATAGTAAGCAAGCACTGTTTTATTTCCATTTAGTATATCCGTTTATCTCGTATATCGGGATCTCATTTTGAATAAAGAATATATACTATCGATAGCTGCTGATATAGACAGCTAACTCCTCTCACGCAGGCACAGATTACACGTGTTAGTTTGCAGAGGGCTGTAGTCAATGCGGTGTTCAAGCACAGATTTTTGATCCGACACCGCGAGGCGACAACACTGTCGGCTTTCATCGCTGATAGTTCTTTGAAGCCAGTTTGGTGTGTCCCGGCCTTTACAAAAATTACAGACTGCTCGTAGAAAGCAGCTTCGTCAACTACAGAAAATGAACATTTAATTCAAACCTAGTTCAGTGAAGAAGTGTATGTTAGCTACAACAGCAGCAAGGATCAATTCATTTTCAACTTTTAAATCCAGTAAAAAGTATTACAAAAATATTTACAACAAGAGTTGAAATATCATCATTATAAAGTGCAACAATCTTTGAGAACTAAGCTGAAAAAACACATTTTTATAGCTGCATTCAGTAAAGACTGACAGCGTAGTGGTTAGAAGGTGCAGACATCACTAACCTTCAGACCTCCTCTGTCTTACAAATGACTAAAGCACTATTAACATTCTAGTAACTACTATTAACTACCAAGAAACTGATTAACAATTTAGTAAATAGCACTCGGTTGAAACTGATAGTTCACTATTAGCTAATAAATAACTATGATTTTTATTTTCATATCTCCTGGAGAACTACTAAGAACTACTGTATACAGGTTCAAAATGTATGTGAATTATGCATAATGTATATTTAATTATATAAAGTGAAGATCATGATAATCCACTAGTAACAAATCAAGTATTACCAAATATTTCTAAAGAAACTATTAATTACATGGATCAATATTCTAAAGTGAAAAGCATAATAACTCTCTAATATTGACTGACGTCATTGTAAGCTTTTGAGATATATGTAAGGTTTTGGATAGTAATGACTGATGTGTTACTACATCCTTCTGAATAAATCACTCATTATTTGGATCAGTATTCTAAAGTGAAGATAACGGCAACCCACTAGTAATGATTTAAGTGTTAGCAAAATTAATTACTAACCAGAAACTTACAAAAACTTCAAAAGTTTACAATAACGTCAGTGATTACTAGGAGTTATCACGATCTTCACTTTAGAATACTGATCCAAATAATGAATAATTCTTTCTGAAGAATTTGGTAATAATTGAGTCATTACTAGTGGATTGCCATGACCTTCACTTTAGAATTAATTATACACTATGTTTTCATATTAATTATATTTATGCAGTAGTTCTTGGGGAGGTATGCAAAACATTTGACTATGCACTATCACTTAATAATTCATTAATCAGAGTTTCTTGTTAGTTACTAGTAGTTACTAGAGTGCTAATCTTGCGTTACTCATGTTTTCTCGTGTAGTTATTCATTAATGATGGAACAGTATTGTAAAGTGTTAACCCCTTATGTTTTCACTGAATGTTTTTAGCACAGGCTCTTCTGCTTTTTCGCTCTTTAGTGGCCATATGTCCTTTGGCTGTGTAGAAATGTTTCATCATTCTTCTCTCCTCACGATGTTCAACACGTCCAGTCACTATAAACAAGAAAGCAAAATACTGTGAACTGCTCTACATGCATTCAGTAGCATTGTATAAAGCAAACTGTTTTAGATAATGTCATTGCCTATAAGAAATCTGAAAGTCTGATAGTTTAGAGGTTTTAAAAAGGCCTTACAATAAAAGTCACACAGAGAAACAAAGGATTATGAGTTGTCTGCTTATACGGAAAAACTGTTGTGCCTCACTCTGAAAACCGTCAAAATAAAAGCTTGTGGTAAAAATTAAGAAATTAAGACGTAAATAGTAGAAATTAGTATTGCAATTTTACGGTCTTACTATACAATTTGTATTATTATATTTAAATTTACAGTAAAATAATATTTGTTTTTAGTAAAAAAAAATTATAATTAATTGGTCAAAAAATTGTAGGATTGTGGTCAATGAAAAGAGCTACTGAAAGAGGTTTGAGTTGGTTCTTATAAAGAGTTAACAAGCGTAAACACCCACATTTCTCAAGTTTTCCCAAACCGTTCAGCCTTAAAAAAGATGGTTTACCATTGCCATTTCTCATACGGCAGAAAAAAATATATTGCATGTCAGTTTTTTGTTGTTGTTGCTTTCTTAAATACTGTGCAGCCCTAGCAGCTAAATTTCAGAAAGGACTTTGACATAACATCGGTGTTTGTCTTCGAAATAACCATGAACATGTTGACTTTATCTAATTAAGTTTATTTTGATCAACTATCTGTCACGGTTTCTTTAAACAGTGCTCTTAGCTCCTAATTTAATAAGCGCTGCTGGTGTCATTACAGTCATAAGACAAACAGGGATCTGCACACTGCTCAAGTTTTACAACTCTTATACAAGTTATTTCTGCAGCATGTTCATTTTGATTAATCTCCCATTTTCGTCTATGCTATGCTATCCAATCACTGCATTCAAACCTCGAGTATATGATTCAATAAGAAAAAACAGGCATTTTTGAATATTAACACAGAGTTGGAAATATTCCTTTATTTGAATAACCTTAGTTTGATACAATACTTTGAGACTGTATCAGAAAGTGCATAAAATCACTTATCAGTGAGTGTTGTCAATTGATAAAAAAATTATAATTAAATCGCACATTTTTTCTGAAATTAATCTTCATTTTACCGTGGATTAATTTACAAGCGAGGCACAATTCGGCACAGGATTTTTCTGAAAACCTGAAACTTAAAGACGACGCTGTACGACTATATTGGATCTGACAGTAATGTCACACAAGAGTGAGTAACTGCTTTTATTACGTGATCACTATTGCTTTGTCTGTTATTACAGATCGTTTGATAAGTACTAAATATTTATGTGTTTTTGCCCTAAAATCACAGCATCGTCCATCTATGAAGGATGTAGACTGTCGAACATACACAACTATTGGCCAATCATAGCAGTGGGTGTTTACTTCGGAGTCTACAATTCACCACGCCTGTTCAAACAGAGCGGTTTGATGACGGGGGTCAGAAACAGGACAGAAAACAGCCTATTACTTCAAAATTATGTTTTTTAATGTACAAATATTCTTAACATTTTAAGTGGAGCTCAGAGAACAGAAAAAAAAAAAAAAAAAAAAAACAATCAGTTTCTAAGGGCAGTTTCCAGGGCAGTTCATGACCCCTTTAAAACAAAACCAAACTGCAGATCACCAGTTTGTTCACCATATTCAAAGAATTGTAAGGACTTTTTTAAAGCTTTATATAAAGCAGCATTCACTTACATAATGAAGTGCATTTGTCATACATATGCTACGCATATGGTTTAGCCATTGGTTTCACTACAATAATTATCATAATTACACCACAAATATGGCTTATCATCTGAAAAATGTACGTATTAGCAACTTTACATGGCCGCTCAATCTAATGTTAACCCAGAGAAATGTGCGCTATGGAAGTGTTTGTGTGGAGTGGACAGCAGCGCTCACTGCAGGACAGATTGAGGCGCCGGTGCGCTCACTTGCTCTTTAAACATTCGTCATTTTTGCTCATACAGATAAAAGTAATACATATTTCAAATATGTAAAGACTCTACGTTTATTTGTGTGCACTCACAATAACAACGAAACATTGTGCTTTTGTAAAATAAAGCAAACAGGACGCGCTTATAGCCGTCTCGGTCTCTGTGAACTTGAACATGAAACTGCATGTATATCTTTGCCTTAAAGACATCAATAAATATATATATATAGAGAGTGAAGTGTCTACTTTCAAATAAACTAATTCAAATGAAATACAAATATTCTCAGATTATGTAATCCGTATGAAACATGCATATAGGTGCATCAATACCATGGAGATGATGAGTCAGTGTTGCCGAGTTCATCTCTTAAACCGAAAACAAAAAAAGCACTAGTTTATCAAATTATTAAAATGTTAACACAGCCTCCTTACTGTTTTTCCCAGACACATTCATTACTTCTGCTGGTGCTGTGGCAAGCTTTGTGCGTGTGCTTGAGCACTTATTAAGCTACGTAGGCAATTAAAGGCTCATTATTATTATTTAAATGGTTTATTAATAAACGTGTGAATAGTCAACTAATGCTTCAAATGAACGACTACTAGTCGACCAGATAAATTCTTAGTCGAGTGCAGCCCTGATTATTAGGCCTGTTATTATTCAGCTTTTAGTATCAAATTGCCCCACTATTTCACCGCTCAACACACAGGCGCAAATGAGGATTAGGCTTCTTCTCTTCATTGGAAATGTTTTAAAAACAGACTATAAAACTAAGCCCACAACAAAATTGAACTGCAAGGTGATAAACCTATATTTACAAATTATGTCAAGAGTAAGACACATCTTTTCTTGAACAGCTGTATGAATAAACATGCTGATACTGCATCGTTAAAAAATATTAATGCATATTCTACATCATCATCATAAAAAATTGCAGATAATAAATCAGTCTAATACAGGGCTCGTCATGGGGAGCACGGTCCAGAGCACTGTATGACTGATGTGTCTGTTTAATTTAACTTTACTCCAAATATATGAACTTACCTGTTTTAAATACTTTTATTTAACGTCTTCGTTTATGTCCAATAAATGTACGTAAATACTGGTGTAGAATATTTGCTCAAGCTACATAAGTAAAATAATCCTGTGATATGCTGTGAAAGGAGCAGAATCTTAGAAAGCACTGTGACACAGATTGTTGGTTATACCACCCAGCACTAACCTTTATTATAGAGATCGACCGATATATCGGTTTACCGATATTTTTCCCGATATTTAAGCATTTTACCATAATCGGTTTTGTAAAAAAAAAATATTGGTTTTGAATTTTTTTTTACATACATAATTATACAGAGTATAACCAGCAGTGAAATGTTGTTCTCTGCATTTAACCCATCCAAGTACACACACACCTGGAGCAGTGTTCACTCAGGAGAAGCTCCAGCACGACCACGCATGTAACTTTATACAAGATTAACTTGTTTGAAACACGCTGAATTATATTAACATTTACTATAGTCATTCTAGATTATGAAATAACTGTTACAGCGCGGTTTATCTATGCATTTACACAGAACTATACTCAAACTGCGATCGCGTGTGGAGAAAATAAATAATTAATTTCATTTAATAAAAAACATTTGAATAATTCTGATAAAACATGCCAGTTGAGAAATGCAATAAAATACAATGTTTTGTTTGTTATAGCTTATTTCAATATTACAGAGAATATTATTCAGTGAATTAACATTATCCAGTGAATTATTATTATTCACTCTTTAGCCTATTAAACAGCTTACAAACCTAAAACTGTAGTTTAAAATGAAGTTGATATTTTGTTTGAGTTTTCCCTCTTTTCCTCAGGTTTTAAATAAGCCTGTAAGCGCCGTGCGCGTTTTACTTTGACTTTAATATCAGCAGCAAATTCGGCGTCAAGCAGTGTTTAAAATAAAAAACAGCAAATACTGTGGAACCAAATAAATGAGAAACGAATGTTTTTTTTTAAAAACATTATCACTTAGATCAGGGGTAATAGATCGTATTAACCTCTCTAGTATTCTGTGTTTCGGAGCAGCAAACCGTTTCTCATCGTGTGTAATACAGACTGAACGGTGGCTCAAAGCCGCTATATGAGAACATGATACACAAACTACTGCTCTCGCTGGATAAAAGAAGCCAGTGTCACACTAGTACACACAAGTTTGGATGGGCAAGTTTTCTAATCAAGGTAAAGCTGATTACAGTGACATGATCGTGCATTAGGCGCGCGTTATGTCTGTTATAAAAGATGTGCAAACGAACCGTGTATGTGCGCTCTCGATCACTCTAACATCATATTTCTGCTTGAATACAGCGCAGTATATAGTTGAATACAGTGACATCTGTGATGTAGAGGTCTGCGCGGGACTATTTTAGGTTTTATTCCGCACGCACCCGCTCCCACGATATATTCTGTTTGTTCACATTTCTGCTGAAAGAAAGAGAGCTAGGCTAACAAATAAAAGTTTAGTCTGCACAAAAGTGTATTTATTTTATTTTTGTCTTGTCAAGAGTCTTGAATTTATTGACTGATAAATGTAAATAACATTTTGCTGCCAACACGGTATAAAGTTTCAGAGAGGAAAAAAGTTATACAAAAATTGTAATCCCTATTATAATTTGTTTTGTCAGGATATAATTTGTTTATGCTAACATTCAGCCTACAACACAATAGGAAAAAAATGTAGGTTTAGCCTAATATATATTTTATTAGTCTTGTCAAAACACTAAATTCATTTAACATCTTGCTGTTAACACAGTGAAAAGTGCAGCAGAGAAAAAATAAATAAATTCGACACAGTCTGTCATTTAAAATGATAGGATAAGCATAATACAAAAAAAAGGAAAGAGAATTGCACGTCCTTCAAGGACAGCGGAGTAATAAATCTGGTCGGGACAGCTGCGGCAATGCAGACCTAGACTGCTGTGATGCAAGACTCTCGTTCGTTCGGTGCGTTGCATTTAGCAGCCGCATTCAGTTTAAATTTTAGTGTCCTCTATCTGAACTAATTTATTTTTATTACTATAAAAACAATCTAAAGGACGGTGCCATGGTGAGCAAGTGATGTAACAGTGTTGCGGCTTAACACCAGTATAACCGTCGTGCGGCAAGCCTACTTCACTCTGTTATTTATTTACTTTATAACAGTAAATAAATATTGGTTCTGAATATCGGTTATCGGTATATAAATGTATAAATTATCGGTATCGGTTATAAAAAATCAATATCGGTCGATCACTACTTTATAACATCAGTTAAAATATGAGGTACTGCACTAAAGTGTTGTTTTACGCCTGACATCTGGTTCTGCCTTTTCTGGTAAAGAATTTAACCATGCAAAGCTACAATGACCAAACCTTATTGATGTCACTGACAACACACTGTGACTGTATTGAAAGGATAGAGTGGTTTAACAGGACTTTATGACAGTTATATGTCTGCTATTCACTAATCATTAACACACTACAATGTCCTGGCAAACCATTCTGTCCTTGCAATGTAGTGTGTTTTCAGGTTCACATATGGTATAACTACAATGACTATGATTTCAATACAATGTCCTGACAAACCATTCTGTCCTTGCAATGTAGTGTGTTTTCAGGTTCACATATGGTGTAACTACAATGACTATGATTTCAATACAATGTCCTGGCAAACCATTCTGTCCTTGCAATGTAGTGTGTTTTCTGATTAACAGCGTGTAACTCTACCACAAGTCTCTATGTACATTTTCTATTTTGCATATATAAACTAAGCACACTCAATGAAAATGAAACAATACCTGTTCTGAACTTCTGTTAAGAGTCTAGACATTGCAGTAACGGCATCTGCCTTCATCTTTAAAAGAGAGAATAAATGTACGTAAATATTGGTGTAGAATATTTGCTCAAGCTAAAGAAACTCGAAGAACAAATCTAGACACTGTAAAGGGGGTCGCACACCGAACGAGCAGCGCCGCGCCGCGTCGCGTCTAGGACAACTCAAGGTATCGCACACCAGACGCGCACATTCTATACGCGCGAGCTCAATTTCGAATCAACGTCTGAGCTGCAAGATGGGTGAGTTTTAACTTAATTTATTATTTAAATTGATAATAGCGGCGTTTTGAACGTTAATCAATTAAAAGAATCTGTGTTATGAAAAGTCGTTGATTAGTTTTTCGTCGTCCATTGCGGCCCGCTAACGTTACACAGCTATTTAAATGACCTGAAGTGTGTTGTAACGGTTGTCCTGGTAAATCCAGTTGGTAGCAACCGACGACAGTGAATGTAATCACGACAGACAATTGTTACATAGGTCTATACTGTAATATTTTGCGTATGTAAAAATGTCTCAAGAGAAATATAAAAACATTTAAAGGATTACGTTTATTATACATTTAATTCTATATGTTTACATTTTATTCAAGCTGTAAAACTAATGTGTACAGTATTTTGCAGCAGTGGTATCTTGGTGTAATGTATTAACAACGGTTTGAGACAAATATGATGTTATTTAATATAAAACAATGCAGATGGCGCTCTGTGGCGCGGCAGGAATTTGAACAGCGTTCTGAGTCGTTGCTGGGCGCTGCGGACAGACGCCGAATGGCGCCGCCGGTGTGCGTACACACATAGAAAACAATGTGTTCGAATTTGAAAGACATGGCGCGACGCGACGCGGCGCTGCGCATCCGGTGTGCGACCCCCTTAAGTCTGCTTGTGGCCACAAATTGAAATTACGTCTTTAACATGACTCTTGACTGTGTATTAAGTTTCTATTTTCACTTTCTATGGTTGAGATGTAAAATGAACACAGCTAGATAGTCAAATACCAACTCACATAAGGATGCACACAACATTTAGGCCTAAATGATTTTACAACACCTCAGCTGCAAGTGTGCAACTTTTTTGTTCAAAATTAACAATGCATTTTATGAGTGAGTACATCAATCAATCAATCAATCTTTTTTTCATCTTAATATGAATCAGTACATTAAAAAGTGGGACTGTTTTCAATTTGTCAGGTCTATCCTGCCCAGTAACTGTGTGATTCTCCATATCCATAAACAGAGAAGTAGATATAGCTACAATACAGCTAAATTGAACAGAAAACCAGTGTATTGATGCATCATTTTTTTCTTTGCATATTGCATACACATTATATCGAACATATAATCAACTTTTATTATATTTTATAGAGAAAAATAATAATGCTATAATTATCGTTATTGTTTTAGCACTCTGCTTCTATTGTTTTAATTTGTACGTTGTTTTGGATTAAAGCATCTGCTAAATCAAGGGTTTTCAAACTGTGGGTTGCAACCCACGAGTGGGATAAGGTGAGTCGCACAAAGTCACTTGACTACAGCTAAATTTGTGTTTCAATGACACACACATTTCAGTCTAGGGCTGCACGATGTAGCCTACAACATCATATATCATAACTAGCTACTAGCTACTTTTAGGCGCTGTGTAATATCATGAATTACTAGTAGTAGTAGTAGTTTAAAACATACATTGTGCGTTTTGAAGCACGGGAGTGAACATGTTGTAACATGGTAGTTTGTTTTAACATGGGAGGTCTATGAGACTGACTCCCTTTTCGAGCCAGTCTTTAGTGGCCGGTCAATGAATTGCAGTGTTGGTCACTTCCGTGTTGGTTTCAAGAGAGACTGGGAGGTTGACACTTGGGTAAACCCCATGCTGAGTTTAACATCACTCGCTGCGGTTCACCGGAGTGAGCTGTTTTGAGTTTTTATGGACATGTTTCATATTTTAATGTCTGTAAACTAAAAAAAAATTACTTAAACATTAGTATTGAAATTTTACAGTTGTACTATGAGATAAAATTCTTATTTTTCTTAAATTCTGCCATATTAAACTTTTAAGTAAGATTAAGCTTAAAGTAATGTCAATTGTATTTTGATCTCAACCATTTTTATGGGTTGTAAAATAGGGAATGCAGGATATATCGTTTTAGCATCTACACTGTGATGTGCACAACAGGCACAATGCCCAGAAGAGATCGTAGTTGATTTGTGATCTGTACGGACCATGACCCACAGTTCAGAATGCATGTGATTTGCAGATTAATTGCGAAGCTTAACCATGATAGAGAGAGTGTTTATCATTTGCAAGTGATTTTAAGCCCTGTCAGTTTAAACATTCAAGCCTTATTGATGTCAAAACACTGCATTGAAAGGACAGAGCGGTTTGACAGGACATTCATTCATGCGATTCATTCAGAAACAAAACAGCACCGTGCTTTGATTGGCGATGCACAACAGTTCTGCTGTGGCTTTATTAAGACAATATTAACTTTTTATAACTGCTGTATAAAATCAGTCATGTTTGCACGCATTTTAATTGGGATAAATAGCCCTTGTGATAATGCCTTACACGTACAGTATGGGTTATATTAATTATAAGACAAAAACGAATATACTGCATCGTTAAAAAATATTAATGCATATTCTACATCATCATCATAAAAAATTGCAGATAATAAATCAGTCTAACACAGGGCTCGTCATGGGGAGCACGGTCCAGAGCGCTGTATGACTGATGTGTCTGTTTAATTTAACTTTACTCCAAATATATGAACTTACCTGTTTTAAATACTTTTTTTTTACGTCTTCGTTTATGTCCAATATTTAGTGTTACACTGTTGGTTTTTAAAATAAACATACTTTTGATTTTCACCGTTGACTGATTTTGCAGATCTTTTAGACTGATATAACATCCGTGCGTCGATGCGGAAAACTTGTCAGGTGGCGCAGTACTAATAGCGATGTATGACTGTTGTATGCGAATATATAAGAACTAGATGTTTTAAATATTTTTATATTCAACATATTAGTTTAACATTATGTTTGAAAGTATATCATTATGTATAATAAGTATATTATGTTTGAAAGTATATTATTTTGATTATTGGTGCTTTCATAGGCTCTCTCTCCCACGTACGTGCAATTTAAAACAACAAAAAGTTAGATCCCACAAGCTGGCTCATTGAAAATGACACAATACCTGTTCTGAACTTCTGGTAAGAGTCTTGACATTTCAGTAACGGCATCTGCCTTCATCTGTAAAAGAGACAATAAATGTACGTAAATACTGGTGTAGAATATTTGCTCAAGCTAAATAAGTAAAATAATCCTGTGATATGCTGTGAAAGCAGCAGAATCTTAGAAAGCACTGTGACACAGATTGTTGGTTATACCACCCAGCACTAACCTTTATAACATCAGTTAAAATATGAGGTACAGCATAGGGGTCGACCGATTTGTGTTTTTCAGGGCCGATGCCGATACCGATTATTACAGATCAAGTAGACCGATAACCGATATTTTGAACCGATATACGTGTCTGGTGTAAAAATTAAAATGAATGCCAAAATTAATAATAACAAGAGCTCTGTCAAAAAACGTTCTTTAAATGCTTTTAAACATGTCTTTAATTCTGAAAACTGTTAATAACAACAACATTAAATAAACAGTAATATTAATAATAACATAAGTGCAGGGATCACCCAGAAGCATTCTGTAAACATTTTGTAAAACTTAAAGTAAACGTATTTAGCGTATTGTGTGATTATTCTGAACAAAAGTTTTAATAATTGTTGTAGTTGTATTACGTATATTCTACTGCACCACAGTAATATATTCGGCTAAACCGAACTTATATTTTGACAGGTTGCCATGAGGACCTTTTAAGTTTCTTAATAAGGCTTAATATTTATAGATACTAGTCCATAGCGCGAGTAGATTTAAGTGTACTGACCTACTTTTGATTAATTCATCCAAACTTCGACAAATTCCATGACATTCCGCGTTATACGGTAAATTCCATTATATGACTGCATTCCGCGATTCCGCCCGCATTTTCCGCATCGCGGACATCATGGGTTATATTGAGGTGTTTTGCAACTTCAGTGTAGTGGATTGTGATTTATTGCAATCGTATTGTACCTTTGAGAGACAACTGATACGTGATCACTGAGGCAGCTCCAGTTAGCAAGTGCTTTCGGTGTGAGACTGCCTTCAGTTTTCCGCGTTGATTGGTCGGACTCGTGACTCTCTACATATCAGATGAGCGGTGGGCGGAGATTGCTCTCAGAGATTGAGAGATCGCCTCACTCTCACAGAGTGTTGAGCTCAGACAGGCTGCATCGAGCCAAATAGTGCATTTAAAAATTTAATAATTTCACCTGTATTATTTATTCACCAATAAATAATGTCACCTGTAAATAGTATGTTTGTTTGCATAAAAAAAGAAAATTAAAAAACATTATCGGCAAATCTGTTTTGAAAATGGCCGATATCGATAATCGTAAAAATGCTTAATATCGGCACCGATAATCGGTCGACCCCTAGTACTGCATTAAAGTTTTGTTTTACGCCTGACATCTGGTTCTGCCTTTTCTGGAACAGAATTTAACCATGCAAAGCTACAATGACCAAACCTTATTGATGTCACTGACAACACACTGTGACTGTATTGAAAGGACAGAGTGGTTTAGCAGGACTTTATGACAGTTATATGTCTACTATTCACTAATCATTAACACACTACAGTGTCCTGGCAAACCATTCTGTCCTTGCAATGTAGTGTGTTTTCTGATTAACAGCGTGTAACTCTACCACAAGTCTCTACATTAATTTTCTATTTTGCAGATATAAAGTAAGCAAACTCATTGAAAATGACACAATACCTGTTCTGAACTTCTGGAAAGAGTCTTGACATTTCAGTAACGGCATCTGCCTTCATCTGTAAAAGAGACAATAAATGTACAGTCATGGCCAAAAATATCGGCATCCTTGGTAAATATGATCAAAGAACGCTGTGAAAATAAATGTACATTGTTGACCTTTTTGAACTTTTTTTTTATCACAAAAATCTAACCTTTCATTGGATAATAAACATTTGAAATGGGGGGAAATATCATTATAAAATAATTTTTTATCAAATACACGTTGGACACAATTATTGGCACCGCTAGAAATTCTTCTGAGTAAAATATAGTATATTCCCATTTATATTCACAATTTTGAGCAGTCCAGGATGATTATGAACATGAAATTATCCAGCTATGGCTTCCTGTTTCACATAAATATAAATAGGAGGGAAAACACTACCAGCTAAAGAGTGCGTTCACACTACCTGGTGATGAGGACGCTAGTGAGCGTTCTCGCTACTGGTTGCCTTGACAGCAAATTAGGTTTCTTACCACTACATACAAACATTTTGGAGGCAAAATACTAAAAATATAAATATGAATTAAGTACATACAAATTTTTTTTAATGAGAAACAGAGCCTACTTTTTTTCCATTGAGTATGTTTATCTACCGCTGAGAGGAGAACGATCACGTAAGCTCAACCGTCTTCTTTCGTATTGGCGGTTGCTCCAGAATGTCGCTCTTCATTTGCATAAAGTTGAAGGATTCTGAACTTTGTCGTGTCGCTGGACACGCCCCATCCGGTCGCCAACAGTCGCTATCGCTCGCTGTCCCTCGTGTCGCCGGAAATCGCCAGCTCTCAATTGAAATGAATGGGATTGTGTCACTTGTAGTGTGAACGGGGCTTTAATCATCCATAACAATGAGAAAAACTAAAGAATATATTTCTGAAGTGCAGCAAAAGATAATTTAGCTTCACAAATTAGTGAAGTGGCTTTAAGAAAATAGCTAAAGCAGTGAAAATTCCCATTTCCACCATCAGGACTATAATTAAGAATTTCTAGTCAACATAAAATGTTATGAAACTGCCTGGAAGAGGACGTGTGTCTATATCGTCCTAATGCACTATGAGAAGTAGAGTTTGATTGACCCCAAGGACCACAGCTGGAGAATTGCAGAAAATAGTTAAGTCTCTGGGTCAGAAAACCTTAAAAAAATGGTCAAACATCACCTACATCACTACATGTTTGGGAGGGTTTCAAGAAAAATTATCCTAGCTCATCCAAAAACAAACTCCAGCATATTCAGTTATCAGACACGACAGGAACTTCAAATGGGACTGGCTTCTATGGTCAGATGAAACAAAAAAATTTGCTTTTTAGCAGCAAACACTCAAGATGGGTTTGGTGAACAAAGGGATAAAACATACCCCATATGTACAATTAAAGATACTGCTGTATTTTCTATGTTGTGGGCCTATATTTATGTTGGAGATGGACATCTTATTTAAACGCATGGCATCATGGATTATATCAAATACCTACAGATAAAAAATCAACAAGTGAATGACTCTGTTAGAAATCTTACAATGGGCCATGTTTGGATCTTCCTACCGGACAATAATACAAACTGGGCACAAAACCAAGCTTCTGCTATGGCCATTCCAGTCCTCTGACCTGAACCCTGTAGTGAAGAGATGAAGCGCCAACATGGAGCTGGGAATCTAAAGGATCTGGAGAGATTCTGGATGAAGGAATGGTCTCTGATGTCTTGTCAGGTGTTCTCTAACCTCATCAGGCATTATAGGAGAAAATGTAGAGCTGTGTTAAACTGGCAAATAGAGGTTTCAAAAAGTATTGAATAAAAGGGTGCCGTTAATTGTGGCCAACGTGTATTTGAGAAAAACATTTATTTCATAATGATATTTCCCCCATTTTTTTAATTATCCAATGAAAGGTTAGATTTTTGTGATTTTTTTTAAATAAAATATCAAAAGGATTATGCAGATACATTTTCACAGCCTTCTTTGATCATATTTACCAAGGGTGCCAATATTTTTGGCCATGACTGTACGTAAATACTGGTGTAGAATATTTGCTCAAGCTAAATAAGGAAAAAATACTGTGATATGCTGTGAAAGCACTGTGACACAGATTTTTGATTATACCACCCAGCACTAACCTTTATAACATCAGTTAAAATATGAAGTACTGCATTAAAAAGCCATTTAAAAAGTGTTGTTTTACGCCTGATATCTGGTTTTGCCTTTTCTGGTACAGAATTTAACCATGCAAAGCTATAATGACCAACCCTTATTGATAGCTTTCAGTCATGTGACCGGCTCAAAGAATTGGAGGGCAAAACATCCATAGAACTGCAGGACAAGCGTGTCAATTTTTCATCTGTTTCCCAGCCGCAAATATTTTGATCACCTCTCAAAAGAACAAAACAAAGGTATTTCTGAACGAAATGCAAGTTTTGGCCATTTGCAATCCATATTAAGCACCCGCAGCAATATTTCAATCAAAAATTGTGCAACAAAACATTGTAAAAACACTTAAGTGTCGTAATATATTTAAAACAGTAATATTAAAAGATCAAATTCAGTAGTCACCATATTAATGATGCATAGTTTATGACGCAATCCGCTTAACGGTTCAGTGTTTTCCTTCTAATGGTTTTCTATGGGAAGCCATTTAACCTGAAACTTTGCATGTTGTGTTTATATTCTGGCTTCATCTGGTAGCCTGTACAAAATATACATCATCAATAAGGTGTTTACTGAATGTTTTACTACATTATTACTTGATGCAATCTGTGTAAAAGTAACTGGCGGTCAGTGGAGCAAAGCTTGGTTTTGCCCTTCCAGGTGGGCGTTCCTATAATGGTGTGACGTCAAATGAAAACTATCAATTGATGTCACTGAGCAAGCTCAGAACAGCTTTACTCGGGAACCAAAGCTGATTACGCGACACTGTGGCAGCACAGCGCTGTGAGATCCAGTGAGAAGCATTTAAATTCACCTCAAAATGAATAAAGGTTGCTGTGAGATCTAGTGAGAATCATTCAAATTCGGCCCAGAATTTTGTGTCATAAACAGTAGGGATGGGAAGATTCCCTGATTCGCTCGGTGCACCGGCAAAAAAAGTTAACGACGCGATGTATCAGTTTAAAAAGTGTGCATCGGATTCAAGTTGGCATTTGTATCACGATGCATCGTTTCTAACATATTTGCATCTGTAAAAAACTATTTATATTTCATTACTAGTGGATGCGCTACACTTGTATTGTTTAGAAAGTGACCAATAATCTGTGACCAATATTATAAATGTAGATTAATTTCTCCTCAAGAAACTGTTTCTCAAGCGCATTCTCTTATCAACGCTGCGTGTGAATATGACAAATCACAACACTGCGGATACCCGAGGAAAAGCAGGGATTAAAGTCCAAAACCTGACTTGAAATAAACTAACAAATCAATCGGGGCTAAAGCGTTTATAAATGACAATGTAAGTTCACACAATCTACCTAATTTGTGTACGCTTATTCTTAAGCAGCCCTTAATGTCAATCGTGGATCAAATCGATCCACCGTGACAAACAGTGAATATATCTGTGCTGTTTAATGCATTTGAGACATTTTGTTTTCCTCAATGTATAACTGACATGTCACGAGTATATTTTTCATCTGTAAATGTTAGAAAGTCATGCAAAATATATCAATATTGCTATCAGGAGTGGACAAGCTAAACAGACAGAGCTCAATAATTAGGAGTCAAATATGCATTTTATGATAGCAGTAACTGTAAAGGGACTATTGTAATTGGTAAATAAAATGTAAGCTAATACAGTCCTAATTACTAAGCTCAGATGAGTTAATGTGTGTTTCTTACAGCAGTTCAAATGTAGTTTTAATTTAGTGATTTTAACTTTTAGTTTAGTGATTGTTAAAGAGCATTGTTAGATTGTAATGTTCTAATACTATCTGTTCTAACTATAAAAGGTACCGCTGTTATAAAACCAGAGAGAAAGGCTACATGGCTATGATAGTATGTGAGGGAGTCAGTGATAATATAATTGCATTCCTATTGGTCAGTGTTAGAAGAGCTCAGGTTAGCCTTAACCAGGTTAGCTTTCCAGCATAAGTAGCCACCATAGGCGGAGTTTGGGGGGGCTGGGGGGCACTGCCCCCCAGATCAGAGCCAATCGATTTTGTCAGATCTATGAATACAAAAATATTTTCACATTGTCTCATTTTATTTGCATTATTGTATTTTAATGAGTATGTTAAGGCTTAATTATTTGTAATTCATGTAAAAAAATAAAAAATTACAATCAGAGCTCATGGTCTACCGGTAGGTGCCCCCCCAGGCAAAAATGTGAAACTCCGTCTATGGTAGCCACAGTGTCTGAGGTTGATCTTTGTTCAATTTGCTTCATGGAACCAAATCATTTGACTGTGAGTCAGACTAACTGAAATTATCCTGGCCTATTTGGTAAACTTGTTTTATGAAACAGGCCTCGAGGCGTTAGAAGTCAGAAGACATAAGTTTATTTATGATTTGCTGTCTGTCTGAACCAAAGAAATAATAGAAATCATATTTTTTTCCATTACATCGAATTGCATTGTGTTGAATGGAATCGTAAAAGGGGTGAATCGTATCGCATCGCTAGCTGCTTCATATGTTTCGTATCGTTGGCTATGCATCGAGATGTGTATCGAATCAGCCTCAGTTATGGAGATGCACATCCCTAATTAACAGCGCTGATGTACATCAGAAAACCAGAAGCAGTAACACTAACTGACAATGGTGTTGTGGCAGAAATAGTCCAATGTTATTACATTGTTCATTTCAGGGTCTGTACAACCTTTTGAGAGAGAAATTTCCAATGACTTTCAAGCATTTCACACAACTATTTTCAGTGGTTTAAAGCTCTAAAGTGATCCATTTTGAATGCTATTTTAATGGGATGAGCAAAAATATACATTGTGGTAAACAAACACTTACGTAAAATAACAAAATACATTAATTCACCATTATAACCAGTTGATAGGAGCAGAGGAGCATTTATTGGCTTAATAGACATTAATTTATTACTTTTTTGCTTTGTATTTTGAAATTATAAAATCACTTTTATAAAATATCAAAACATCCAGTAATCGGATTTGTAAACTTTTTTGTGTATGAAGTAAGAAAAGTCACAAAGTGCCTTGAAAAACAAACCTTTTTTTCAATTTGCGACTAAATGACACAATCACTTATGTTGGTGAGTTCCATTTAATATTATAGAAGAATAATGGTGCATTTAATAAGAGTAGAATATATACATTTTCTATGTAAAAATTAGATTAAGCATGTTACTGTTGTTAATAAAAGTAAATGTTGTATGCTTCCCAACTCAAGCTTAGTGCTTTACTGTCAAATGTGTATAAAAAAAGAAATGAACATATAGTATTATTAGTAACTGCACTTATTAATGCAAAGCAATAGTAATTTTATGATTAAATCATTTTATTTTATACTCCCACACACCATCCCCCAGCTATACCAAATCTGCTCCTTGTGCCACCATCTGTAGAATTAGTGGCATTGGTGCTTCTGCTCTCAAATGTTAGTCTGGAGCTCTGCTGACAACACACTGTATTGAAAGGACAGAGTGGTTTAACAGGACTTTATGACAGTTATAGGTCTACTATTCACTAATCATTAACACACTACAATGTCCTGGCAAACCATTCTGTCCTTGCAATGTAGTGTGTTTCAGGTTCACATATGGTGTAACTACAATGACTATGGTTTCAATACAATGTCCTGGCAAACCATTCTGTCCTTGCAATGTAGTGTGTTTTCAGGTTCACATATGGTGTAACTACAATGACTATGATTTCAATACAGTGTCCTGGCAAACAATTCTGTCCTTGCAATGTAGTGTGTTTTCTGATTAACAGCGTGTAACTCTACCACAAGTCTCTATGTCAAATTTCTATTTGGCATATATAAAGTAAGCACACTCAATGAAAATGACACAATACCTGTTCTGAACTTCTGGAAAGAGTCTTGACATTCAGTAACGGCATCTGCCTTCATCTGTAAAAGAGAGAATAAATGTACGTAAATACTGGTGTAGAATATTTGCTCAAGCTAAATAAGGAAAATAATCCTGTGATATGCTGTGAAAGCAGCAGAATCTTAGAAAGCACTGTGACACAGATTGTTGGTTATACCACCCAGCACTAACCTTTATAACATCAGTTAAAATATGAAGGTACTGCATTAAAGTGTTGTTTTACGCCTGACATCTGGTTCTGCCTTTTCTGGTACATAATTTAACCATGCAAAGCTACAATGACCAAACCTTATTGATGTCACTGACAACACACTGTGACTGTATTGAAAGGACAGAGTGGTTTAGCAGGACTTTATGACAGTTATATGTCTACTATTCACTAATCATTAACACACTACAGTGTCCTGGCAAACCATTCTGTCCTTGCAATGTAGTGTGTTTTCAGGTTCACATATGGTGTAACTACAATGACTATGATTTCAATACAGTGTCCTGGCAAACCATTCTGTTCTTGCAATGCAATGTGTTTTCAGGTTCACATATGGTGTAACTAACTTTTTTTTTGTCTTCATTGTTTGTACTGAATCAGTACGGTGAGCCTATAGTGGGTCTATTTTCAATTTGTTGGTATCTGTGTGATTCTCCACATCCATAAACAGAGAGAAGTAGATATGGCTACAATGTTCGTCTGCAAGCAGCATGCCATTTTATTTATTAATCGCTAGTGCGTAAAAGTTACACAGGGTCTAGACTGCGACCAAAATAGTCGCATTTGCACCAATTTTGAGAATGTGTGAGTTACAGTTCAATCTTGTGTTTTTACTACATCTAAAATCATCATAGAGATGATCATCATAGAGATGCTGCCACGGTTGTTTAAGCTCTAACACAGTCAGGGAGTTTGTCAGATTTACACATAGATTCCTCTGTTTCTGTGACAGGCTGGTGAACTGAGAGAAGAATAAGTCAACTTTATGGTTAACTACACATTGCATGTTTGCCATGAATAAAATGTATAATCAAATTATGTTTGAGGTTTATTTTGATTATTACTGGCGTTTCCACAGGCATCCGTGTATAAATATTTTTTGTTACTATATATGGTTATTTAAATGTCTGAAACATAAACATTATGTTGTTGAAAGCATAGAACAGTTAATATTTATGACAAGTTTTGTGCAAGTCTGTCTTTGGCTGAGTGCCAGTCAAAGGCAGGAGAGCAGATTTGAATATAGTAGTTTATAATGTCATCTACATAACTTTTGAATCACACCAGTGAGATTGAACGGTCCAGGGACCAGCCTAGGTGATGATGACAAGTACATGATTATGAGACATTACAAAACAGTACAAGGCAGTCAGTGCAGGAGTACCGTACCTTTGAACTTGTTAATGAACTGCTGCTCAAGGACAGTTCTTGATTGTATGTGTCTCCCTGCATCACATACAGGCTTAAGCCTGTGAAGCCTTGAACCGTTCTCCATTTCATCTATCTGCAGAAATTAACATATGTTACTATAAAAACACAGAACATTTCCAAATATATGCATCTGTAATATGCTGCAACATCCATACAGTATACACAGAATCGCTTCTTTTCAGGGTGTATGATATCAACTCAGTTGAATTTTACAAGAAAGCCCAAAAGTCCAAACACACTCGGACTACCTCAGGAGGTAGTACAGTTTACTCCAGGATTTTAGTGCAGTTCACTTAAAACACACTCTGGGAAAACAAAGCACTGTGTACATAATCATTTTACGTAAACAGCATCTGAACTCCTCTATGAAAAGCTGTATTGTACAGTGAGGTTGACATGATAAAGTCAGCACAATTCATTACATGATGGTTTAGATAAATGTTGCATTACATCTGTACCTCTAATTTTATATTTCATTATTTTTTTAAATCAATAAGGATGTGTTAATTATGCAGAAGATCAAGAAGAGATGCTTTTAGTCAGTTTAGTTTTATTCTGCTATTCAGACCTTAAAACATTTAACTATCTTAATATGTTACTGTAAATTGGACAGTCTCATCTGCATTGTAACAGTCAATATAATATTAATGTATTATTCATTCTAAATTACTATACTCTTAAAAACTGTCTGAGCTGACCTCTGTTACAGTTAATTGACATCAAGTAAAGAAGTAAAAATTCAGTATAAATAAATAAGTACTAATAATAATAATAATAATTTAATAATTAACATATAATCCATATTAAAGTATAGCTATAAAATATATTCCCCAAAGCTTCTCTCAGGGAAAATTAGCATTATCATAATAACTCTGTGGCCATTTAATCTAAAGATGACAAATTAAATATTTGCAAAATGCAGAACGTGTTACATGCAGATTATATTAATTTATGTCATATAAATGTTCATTTTGCCCTTGTGAATGCATATGAATCGCGTGCATGGCCTGTGTTATGTCTATTATTAGCATATTAGCTTTTCAAACGCATTGATTATCTAAATTGATACCATACATAACATCATTCTCTTTACTGTCTTTTTTTTTTTTACCAATGAAGCCATTTCAGTAAACAATATGATTATTGCTCTCAGTCACAACGCGAATTCAAGGCATTTAGTGTCTTTATGTCTGACAGTTCTTCCAAAACTTCCGACATACGTTTAATATTGCTAATCTGTCATAAGCAACGTTAATTCGTTACATAACGTTAACTTACATGTATTATTCAATCGCGGCCTATCTTCGAGCTTCCTATATCGCATATACGGATTATGACTGCGTGAATATATCTTTTAGCGACTGCCAGAAGAATACAATCCACAGAAAATAAGCCATATAGACAAGACTAATTTGTATGAATTAATATATAAATCTTTATACTTTATTTACTTACCTAAATGGCCGTTGCTGTATCACTCCTCCATTTTGAGATTGCGTGCTTCCGGAAAGACCCCGCCTCCACAGCGCATGAGCGTGATTCGCCAATCAAAAGGCAGCCCGCGTTTTCCGAGGAGTCTCCGCCCATTTAGTTCGGTAATGTGTATAAATCATCAGTAACAGATCCTGCCGATAGAGGCAGAATCCCACACACTCGAAAACACCAGAAAACTGGTTCACCCCACTTATAAGGACATTCACAAAAAAAGCAGGAGATTGTTCCTGAGGCTCAAATAGATGAATCTACATTGCTTGAATTACGAGGACATGTCCTCTGTCCCCATAATCCCAAATGTCCTTATAATGTTGGTATGTAAACTGGTGAACTGTCCTTGTAATCCACCAAAACCAACACACACACACACACACACACACACACACACACACACACACACACACACACACAAACAAACACATATACACACACACTTGTGCACACACACACACACACACACACACACATAAACAAACAAACACATATACACACACACTTGTGCACACACACACTCGCTTACACACAAACAAACACACACACACTCACTCTCTCACACACACACAGACACACTCACACAGACACACAGACACACACACACAAACTACACACACACACACACACATAAATAAACACATATACACACACTCGCTTACACACAAACACACACACACACACATAAACAAACACATATACACACACACACACTTGTGCACACACACACACTCGCTTACACACAAACACACACACACACACACACTCTCTCACACACACACATACACAGACACACACACACACACTCACACTCACAAAACACACACACACTCGCTTACACACAAACACACAGACACACACACACGAACGTGCTTCAGATCTTCTTCATCTTCACCACACGCCAGTAAATGCTCATTAACACGCTTCAGAGGAACCCACCCACCACAACTAACGAATAAATATGATTACAAAAGAGAGAAAAAATAACAAATAAAGTTGGGAAAAAACAAATTAGATGAACAACATTACAAATGGAGTTCAGGGGGTAATGCTATACAAAATATAATATTACATAGGAGAGCAGACGGACAAAAACTCATATAACATCTATAACAGCTGAAGAACATTACTTTATTTTAGCCTTGGCATGCGGTGGGTGTTTATGGGTAAAAACTCCCATCAGCCCCTGCAGCAGCCCATCAGTGACATCACATGATCAGGAGGACACGTGTGATTTACTGAAGATCATTTCCTGTCTCTCTAATCTTCATCATCATCATCATCAGTGATGTAATCACTCAGTATCTGCTCTTCTGCTCCTTCACACAGCATTCAGCTATTTTTACCGCAGTTTAATTGCATATAACCCATCTGCCCTGGGTAACTCGCCCGGAGTGCAGCACGTCAACACTCGTTCACTCACAATGTTTGCACATACTCTCACACACACAGACACACACAGTGTCTCTTACACACACACTCTCACACACACACACGCGCACACACACATGCGCACACACACACGCGCACACACACACGCACACACACAGTCTCTTACACACACACACACACACACACACACACACACACACACACACACACACACACACACACACTGTCTCTCTCACACACACACACACACATACACAGTCACACACACACACACACACACATACAGTCACACACACACACACACACACACACACACACACACACACACACACACACACACAGTCTCTTACACACACACACACACACACACACACAAATACACACACACACATACACAGTCACACACACAGTCTCTTACACACACACACAAATACACACACACACACACACACACACAGTCTCTTACACACACACACTGTCTCTCACACACACACACACACACACTCTCACACACACACACACGCGCACACACACAAACACACACACACACAAAAGACAAAGACAAGATAAGCTTTCAGCTCTCAGATGATGCATAAATCTCAATTTGACAAAATTGACCCTCGTGACTGGTTTTGTGCTCCCGGGTCACATGTGTGATAACGACTGAACTGTTTAATCTGTCCTGATGCGACTTCATGAGCATCATAACTAACTATGATGTTCAATCACTCATAAATCATTTTGTGCGTCTGCATTTCTCTTCATGCGTTATCATGTTGCGTGTGCCGAGTAATGTCTGTGCAGTTTATTACATCATCTCTAGCAGCTGGTCATAAATCACTCTTTAATTACCGACAGAAGCAGCATCATTAAAGCGTGATTACTGAGCTGCTCGTGCCGTTATAACTCAAGCGTGGAGCATTATCTGCTCACCGCAGCAAAAACACTCACACAGCAGTTAATGCATCAACCAACAACTGAGCAATGCATTTGTTATCTTATGAATTCATCTTTGTTCATGTGTTAATTAATAAAAACGTGGCTCACTGCTGTCCGATCCCTTGCGCTCATCATCCAGTTCCTCGTCATAAAACACAACAGAGCATCTATAGACGAGACGCAGAGAATCAAACGCTCCACAGACGTGTCACGATGAGACGAACGAGATGGTGTTCTCCGCTCATTCTCAGGAAAGGGTTGCTAAAGGACGTTTTTTTTTTTATTATTTGTTTTTTTTTAAGTACTTTGTTTTTTTTCCTACTTTTTTTAAGTACTTTTTTAAGTACTTTTATTTATTTATTTTAGTACTTTTTAAGTACTTTTTTAAGTACTTTTATTTATTTGTTTTAGTACTTGTTTTTTAAGTACTTTTTAATAACTTTTTTATTACTTGTTTTTAAGTACTTTTTTAGTAATTCAATTTTTTTGTACTTTTTAAGTACTTTTATTTATGTAGTACTTGTTTTTTAAGCACTTTTTTAGTTTAAGTACAAACCCGATTCCAAAAAAGTTGGGACACTGTACAAATTGTGAATAAAAAAGGAATGCAATAATTTACAAATCTCATAAACGTATATTTTATTCACAATAGAATATAGATAACATATCAAATGTTGAAAGTGAGACATTTTGAAATGTCATGCCAAATATTGGCTCATTTTGGATTTCATGAGAGCTACACATTCCAAAAAAGTTGGGACAGGTAGCAATAAGAGGCCGGAAAAGTTAAATGTACAAATAAGGAACAGCTGGAGGACCAATTTGCAACTTATTAGGTCAATTGTCAACATGATTGGGTATAAAAAGAGCCTCTCAGAATGGCAGTGTCTCTCAGAAGTCAAGATGGGAAGAGGATCACCAATTCCCCCAATGCTGTGGCCAAAAATAGTGGAGCAATATCAGAAAGGAGTTTCTCAGAGAAAAATTGCAAAGAGTTTGAAGTTATCATCATCTACAGAGCATAATATCATCTAAAGATTCAGAGAATCTGGAACAATCTCTGTGCGTAAGGGTCAAGGCTGGAAAACCATACTGGATGCCCGTGATCTTCGGGCCCTTAGACGGCACTGCATCACATACAGGAATGCTACTGTAATGGAAATCACAACATGGGCTCAGGAATACTTCCAGAAAACATTGTCGGTGAACACAATCCATCGTGCCATTCGCCGTTGCCGGCTAAAACTCTATAGGTCAAAAAAGAAGCCATATCTAAACATGATCCAGAAGCGCAGGCGTTTTCTCTGGGCCAAGGCTCATTTAAAATGGACTGTGGCAAAGTGGAAAACTGTTCTGTGGTCAGACGAATCAAAATGTGAAGATCTTTTTGGAAAACTGGGACGCCATGTCATCCGGACTAAAGAGGACAAGGACAACCCAAGTTGTTATCAGCGCTCAGTTCAGAAGCCTGCATCTCTGATGGTATGGGGTTGCATGAGTGCGTGTGGCATGGGCAGCTTACACATCTGGAAAGGCACCATCAATGCTGAAAGGTATATCCAAGTTCTAGAGACGAATCATATTGCTCCCATCCAGACGTCGTCTCTTTCAGGGAAGACCTTGTCATTTTCCGACATGACAATGCCAGACCACATACTGCATCAATTACAACATCTATGGCTGCGTAGGAGAAGGATCCGGGTACTGAAATGGCCAGCCTGCAGTCCAGATCGTTTCAACTCATAGAAAACATTTGGCGCATCATAAAGAGGAAGTGCGTACAAAGAAGACCTAAGACAGTTAAGCAAGCTAGAAGCCTGTCATTAGACACAGAATGGGACAACATTCCTATCCCTGAAACTTGAGCAACTTGTCTCCATCAGTCCCCAGAACGTTTGCAGACTGTTATAAAAGAAGAGGCGGATGCCACGACAGTGGTAAACATGGCCTTGTCCCAACTTTTTTGACAGATGTGTTGACACCTGCCATGAAATTCTAAAAGCAACTATGTTTTCCCGCGTTAAAATGTATACAATTTAATGCTCACGTTGTAAACATTTGATATGTCATCTATGTTGATGATTCTGAATAAAATATTGAAATTTGAAACTTCCACATCATTGCATTCTGTTTCTTAAATTCTACAATTTGCTACAGTGTCCCAACTTTTTTGGAATCGGGTTTGTACTTTTATTTATTTATTTAGTACTTGTTTTTTAAGAACTTTTTTTTGTTTAAGTACTTTTATTTTTGTTTGTACCTTTTTTAGAACTTGTTTTTTTAAGTATTTTTTTTCGTGTAAGTACTTATTTTATGTTTTGTACGTACTTTTAGATTCTATTTTTTAAGTACTTGTTTTTCATATAAGTACTTTTTTAGTGCTTGTTTGTATTTTGGTACTTTTCTTGTAAGTACTTTTTTTGTATAATTTTTTTTATTCCTTTTTTAAAGTACTTTTTAGTACTTTTTTATATTATTATTCATGCCAAGGTACCAAAGATAAAAATACAGAAAATATCATTGTGTACAAACAGATGACATAACCTGGCTAAAGGAAGGTCGATTTTTTTTTTGCGAAACGTCGTTATGATGTCACTTGTAAAATAATATTAATATATAAATAACTGTATTTTTAAATACATGATTTACATGATTACAATTAACAAAAATTAATAGCTAAACTAGTACTACACATTGTCAACAATTATGCTTTAAGCAGTGCATTAGTAGTTAGTTAGTGTGTTTTGAGTACTTTTTTATATATTTTAGTACATCATTTTTAAGTGCTTTTTTAAGTAAATCTTTGTATAACATTATTTAAGTACTTTTATTTTTATTATTATTAAGTGCCAAGGTACCAAAGATAAAATTACAGAAAATAAACTAGTACTACACATTGTCAACAATCATGTTTTAAGTAGTGCATTAGTAGTTAATTAGTGTGCTACACTGTAAGAACAGTCTGTAAAAATACAGCACATTCATTTGAAATAATTTCCCATATTGTTTTTTTTTAACCTGCATTTAAAAAATTAAGCATTGTTTTCAATATTTCCCCCCCCCCAAAAAAAAATTCTGACAGAGTACTAACTGATCAACAATCGCAGCTACAAGCTACTAACGAAGTGTGTCATAAATGAGCAATTATTAAATGATTATTAAACTGAACAACAGCAGTTCACGTGATGCGTGTAATTCTAGGCATCTTTGGTTTACTCAGTTTGTGTAATTTGGAGGAAAATGTTTTTTTTTTTTTTTTTTCTTCACAAATACATTTGTTGCTAGGTGCTTTTGGAAATAGACGTTGCTAGGGTAGTCTGACAAGTTGCTACATTTAGCAACAAAATGACGAAGTTGGCAACACTTGCTTCCTGGAGTCCAGAGGAAGTGATGGAGTGAGTCTCCTCCCCCTGCATCCTGATTGGATGAAGGAGCAATGACAGGGGCCAATCAGAAGTCTCTCAGACAGCAGATCAGCTGATGCTTCAGAGACCACATCAAGACACTGACCTCAATACACACACACACACACACACACACACACTCTCTCTCACACACACACTCTCTCTCTCTCACACACACACTCTCTCTCTCTCTCTCACACACACACACACTCTCTCTCTCACACACACACACAGTCTCTCTCTCTCTCTCTCTCACACCACACACTCTCACACTCTCTCTCTCTCTCTACACACACACACACACACTCTCTCTCACACACACACTCTCTCTCTCTCCACACACTCTCTCTCTCTCTCACACACACACACAATCTCTCTCTCTCTCTCTCTCTCTCTCTCACACACACACACACACACACACACACACTCTCTCTCTCTCTCTCACACACACACACACCTCTCTCTCTCTACACACACACACACTCTCTCTCTCTCTCACACACACACTCTCTCTCTCTCTCTCTCTCACACACACACACTCTCTCTCTCTACTACTCACCACACTCTCTCTCTCTTACACACACACACACACACACTCTCTCTCTCTCTCACACACACACACACACACTCTCTCTCTCTCTCACACACACACCTCTCTCTCACACACCACACACACACACCACTCTCTCTCTCTCACACACACACACTCTCTCTCTTTCTCAACACACACACACACTCTCTCTCTCTCTTACACACACACACACACACACTCTTCTCTCTCTCACACACACACACACACACTTTCTCTCTCTATCTCTCTCACCACACACACACACACACTCTCTCTCTCTCTCTCTATCACACACACACACACTCTCTCACTATCTCTTTCTCTCTCACACAGAAACACACAGTGGTCTGATCTCTAGATTAGGGATTTGCTCGGTGCATCAAAATAAAAGTTAACGAAGCGATGCATCGATTTAAAAAAGTGCATCGGATACAAGTTTTATTATTTAGACAGTGAGCAATGCTTTATATGTAGATTGATTTATCACCAAAGACGCTACGTAGAGTCACACTGAATACAGATCAACGCGGCTGTCTGTCTGAACCCATCTGAACATTATTACTATCATTATTGATCGCATCGTTAGCTGCCGCACGTCTCTGTGATCGTGATCCTCACATCGTCGAACAGCCGGACTCCATCGATGTTTGCTAAAGCACATCACAGCGAGCGACGGCTATTTCAAGCACAAAACAGCCTGCAACGATTGTGACCTGCTGTGCTCGTTCAGCAGCGCTGAACTCTAACGATTCTTTAATTGTCTCTGAACTAACGACACAGAGCTCTTTACTCCTGCTCCGATGCTCATGAGAGATCATGATATCAGCACACACACGGTGTGCAGCTAATTACGATATTTTCTTTAAGATGAATGTGTAAAAATACAAACAGTTATTAACATAATCGTGCTTATGATTTTTGCCGTAATCTAAGCTGAGCTTATCGGGTCACTGTCGGGTCAGATCAGGTAGAGTTATTACACATCTCACACACACCACGGCTGCCCAAATATTATCATAATCATAACACTGAGAGGATGCTGTTGTGATTAATTACCAGAATCAGGTCATTATTAATGACACCGAAGAACTTAACATGACCAAAATCTGCAGTAACACACATACACACACACACACACACACACACACAACACACACTCACAACACACTCACTCACACACACACACACACACAATGGTTTTTCTATACTTGTAAGGACTTTCATAGACTTCTATTGTTTTTATACTGACCAAACAATATTTTCTATTGCCCTAAACCTAAACTTAGCCCTCACAGGAGACTTTTAGCATTTTTACATTTTTAGATAAACTTCATTTAGTACTTTTAATCATTTATTTCCCTTGTGAGGACTGGCCGAATGTCCTCACAAAGTCAAAATCTCAGGCTTTACTATCCTTGTGGGGACATCTGGTCTTCACACACACACACACTTACACACTCTCACACACACACACACACAATTCAATTCAGAAAGCTTTATTGGCATGACAAAAACATACATTTTGTATTGCCAAAGCATTAAGACAACATAGAAAATTATTTATCTGAACAAATAATTTGATCTGAACAACACTCTCTCTTTCTCTCTCTCTCACACACACTCTCTCTCACACACACACACACACTCTCTCTCTCACACCTCTCTCTCTCTCTCTCTCTCACACACACACACACACACACACCTCTCTCTCTCTCTCTCTCTCACACACACACACACACACATCATTTCTACTCTCATGAATTCATCATGCGCGCACCCGAGCCGCGTTCAGCACCGAGGACAGCGACGCGCTCGACGCATCTCAGGCCGCGGCGGGACGCGTCGGGAATCCGCTGTAGCGGTGAAGTTGCAGCCCTGTTCTGAAGCGTCACGCCGCGTTATAAGCGCCGGATCGCGTCCAATCGCGCGGCTGCTTGTTGCTAGGAAAGACTGGGCTGAAGCTGGCTCACCTGCTGCGGCGGGAAGCGCGTCACATTCCTGTCAGCGGCGCGCTCCGCTCCTGCGGGAATGTCGCGGAGGGAATAACGCTGTTATGTGGTTGTCAGTGCCATGTTATTCCCCGGGATTGATGCTGGAGACTGCGCGCTACATCCGGGCTGCTGGGAATCACGGCACCTGACAACCGAGAGCTCGCGATACTATGGCGAAGGCGTCTATATGAATATTCATGAGCCAGGCGTTCGCTATTGGACGGGAGCAGCGCGACGTCACTAACGACCACTTTCCATGGAGGGCTAGAACGTCTTAATTAATTAATAATCACAAACGAAGCGTTCACTTGTATCAAAACTACAGGGAAATTGTAGACACACATTAAAAGCGTTTCATTCTAAAATAAAATAAAAATTATAAGTCTTAACAGAAATATTTTGAGATTTTGCATGTTTTAAAACATTCACGGAGACATCTTCGCGGTCTTTGTCAGGTGACGTCACAGATAATAATAAACGCACGTGACTGACAAAGACCGATCACTAAGCTGCATCATTAATATTCAGAAAAACAAGCCATCGCCATTGGACGGTAATAAGTCAACGTTGCTTCCCGTAACTAATATTCATGAAGAGGCCTAAAGCCATTGGAAGCTGACCAGGCAACGTCAGCACGCTCTAATTAATATTCATGAGCGAGGCCTTCACCATGATAGGGTTTGTAACGTCAAACCGGGCGGGTTAATAATAAATAATAATTAATAATCACGTCCAGCTTCGACGCGTCACACATGCGAATAAAAACGTCGTTTCTGGGATTCCGGGATTATAAACTCGGACACACGGTATCGGTACCGAATTCAAACATCGCGATCGCCGTTAGCAGCGTTCAGAAGCGTCGGAGCGCGAGATTCCATACACACCGACGACACGTGACCCGACGCGCAATGACAGTTACGTGCATGACGTCACGACACACAAAACGACGTCATTATGTCTATATATATGGTTATTATGGGGTTTGTAATAATGCATATTTCGTTTGCACGCCTGAAAATCACACTGTTTTTGTTTCCAGTCTGTTTGTCTTTGATTAAAGACTTTATGATGATTAAGTAAGCTACAAAAAATTATAAACAGTATAATACATGTATATGACAGAACGTAAGTTGATTACTAAATATTTATTTTAATAACCTAGGCTACATGAAGCTGCCTCATGAACTAAATGTTACATTAAATACTAAATGACAATTTAATTACAGTTACGATAACATCTGAATATGTTCACTAACACACACACACATATGATTGATATCTTTCATAAATGCATTGACTGCTTAAAAATATGAGACAGCAATATTTCAGGAGGACACAGAACTGCTTTATTTAGGGGAGAGTGGGGGGGGAACCAGGAATGAGCTACAGTGATGCCCCCCCCCCCATCCCATCCGTCCTGGATTAAATCAGACACGTGACCATTCTTTTTACAAAAAATGATTTTCATGGTATAAAAAAGTATTTTTTTGGTCATACTGTCTTAAGTTGTTTGCGTGAAGCATTGTAAAAACACATGATTTTCTTAGCTTCTAAATGTGTCAAAGATGTTGTGTCAAGCCATAATGCCAAGTTTTATCACGACCGTCCCTCAGCACAGCATTCACACACTTGGTTAACTGCTAGTTAGTCTAACTAGTTCTTAAGACCGTGACTAAGTTCATGAAACATTAACCTTTCACAGAAGTAGGCTAGTATCACATTTTAGTGTCTTGGTTCGGATTAAATCCATATTTTTATAATTAACCAAGACAAGTTGATTTTTTTCCCCATTTACTATTCTTTGTTTTTAGCCAATTAACCTCACTTTTTATGTAAATCTAACCATGTCTATGCAGAAATAAAATAAAGAAAATGCAAAATGATATTCAAGAATGGCTTTAATTATATTTTAATGAATGTAGCGACCGTCCGCTGTTGTGGGGTCAGTTGCATCATTTGATTTTGTCTATTCAAGTATAAATTGTGTATATAATCATATGTGCGCGTGTTACAGTAATGTGGGCGAGTAGCCGACTGATGAAGCTTTATTGTATTAAAATTAACAGTCTCTGAAAAACTAAAGGAAGTGCAAAAAGTGTTGCCCACTCTCCCCTACTGTTTGGGTTTATGTTTATGCTTTATATATTTGTATAAGATTAACTGTGTTTTCGAGGTATCTTAAAAACGCTCGTGACTTATCAATTCAGCACCTAGTCCTTTAACGTTAAGTTATTAACACAAATAACCTGTGTGTTGGAATATTGTCATTTTATAGAAGTTATTTTGTAGTTTATTCATGTTTAGTTGTTTTTTTAAGTTTATTTAGGCTACTTCTTATTTTAATAACCATAGCATGATAATAAGGACCATGGTTTTACTTCTTGTGATCACTATCTAATAGATCAGCGAAGCTCTGGATTTAGTTCTAATTCATTTTAATTGAAGCAAAATGTTAATTCAATAAAGGTCTGATTAAAGATAAATTAGGAGCTTATTTACAAATAATAATAATGAGATTCACCCAAAAAATTTAAATTGACGTTTTTACAAACTTGTATGAATTTCTTTCTTCTGTGGAACATAATTTTATAAATTCAAGAAATCTTAGTCCATAGAAATCAAGGGTGATCAAAATGGTTTGGTGACATTCAAACCCTTGTTTTGTGTTCAACAGAAGAAATTCGTTAGGAATTAAACAATGAAATAATTGATTAGCAGTAACTTTACAGCAGTCTAGCTCAAAACCAATGCTTTACGGTCAAGTGTTTTTCTATGTGAAACGTTTGTGGCATTTGAGGAGAATTCAGTCATTTCTATCAGTATTCATTTCTGTCCTGTTCATTTATTTACTCCGATTTAAGGCCTTATGACCCATCAAAATATTCAAGGGGGGATTATTTGGGCTGGATTTGTCCAGGGCCACATTTTAGCCCCAGTGTCCAGCCCCCACCCCTGAATGTTATTTTAAGGTTGCAACTCATAACCCCCCCCCAAAAAAACATGATTTCCAGGGGACCCAATAGCAAATTCTATGCACATGGCCCATAATGCCTAGCGACAGCCCTGACTGTTACTCTGGAATATTTGCTAATCATTTGCTAAGCCCCGCCCATGAGGCCGTTTGACTGACATGTCAAACAACCAATCACAGCTCGTTTAGTTCAGCATCACGTTTTGGGGGCGTGGAAATGTCGGCACAATAACAGACCGGTGTGTGAACTCTTGGATGTATATTTTAAAGATTCTTTAAATATTTGACATACTTTTGGAATCCAGCGTTTAATCTACTCTGATAAGCGTTCGCGTCACATTTGTAAACACGACGGCTTTCTTCTTTCGCGAGGGCGTCTTTGTTTCCAGGCGGTACGTTAAAGAACGTGACACACACGTCTCCCGGAAATCCTGCATAATTCAACCAATCAGACGACGACTTCAGCACTCCTGAAGTGTTCCCAGATAAGTGTGCGTCTGAGACTATGCCGGTGTTTGCTGTCATAACTATACAAAGACTTATCATACAGTATCATAGCTATTATTAAACTATGTATTATGATTTTAAATCTGTATTAACCTCAGAACAAGCTCAAAGTAAAAGAGCAGCTAAAGTCTGATTGGATTATAATCTTAATTAAAGTGAAGTCTGACAGTAATCAGTGTTGAGTTCTGGAGCTTTACATGTTTCTACACCATTAACAGTTAGACATTTAGTAACGTTATCAAATGTAATACTTTAGAAATAGTTACACTACTTGTTACATTTGAGAGAGTAACTTGTAACCCGTTACATTTCCAAAGTAACAGATGATCGTGTGTTTTTGATTGACACAGAGTTTTAAAGTATTTCTGGATGATTTTTGGAGAGAAACTCTCTTTATAATGTCCTGATGTGTGTGAGCCGGACGCTCTTGGGACGACGCGCTGATGTTTGCTGTGAGATATCAGGTTTACCAAGCGGTCAGCGGTGCATGATGGGAAGACCGGAGCCGCATGAGGTCAGCTGACACGGACACAACAACACAGCATCATTACAGCTTGACCGGACACAATGAACAAAGAAGAAATGTGTTCTGTACACTTCTATGTGTCTCAGCAATGGATGTGAATGGGTGCCGTCAGAATGAAAACATCACAATAATCCAGTCCATCAGTTAATATCTGAAGAAGACAAATCCAGCATTACGACGTTTTTAACTCAAATACTAGTTAAACACAATATGTTCAAAGAACGTTTCTATAACATTATAAAAAGCTATTTCTGAATATTTACTGAACGTTCAAAATGTCCAGTTTTTGAAAAAACATTAAAGGAAATTGTATCATTTTTCAAACATTATGAGAACGTTACTTTTGAACGTTCTGAAACAAGTGTAACATTTAAAAATAAACTTTAGATGAACGTTCCAAATAAAAGGTGTTTGTAAAAAAGTGGCGTAAACAATGTATGAATAATGTTTTGAGAACATTAATAAAGACCAGATAACTTTGAATGAATGTTGTGTTGATGTTTCTGGAGTAATGTTAGTTCTGAGAACATTCTCTGTAGCTGATAATCTATAATAACTCTTCCTCAGTGATAAAGTGTTCTGGTCTGAATCAGGAGAGAAATCTGCACAGATCTAAACTAATATGAGACTGATTTTGATGTGAGAGACGACAGCTGATGCACTTTATCACCGAGGAAGAGTTATTATGGACTCTTTCTGTTAGTCTTAAAGCAGGCGATCCATGACTGAGTTCAGGAAAAGATGACATTGACTGTGAGGAACGACGAGTCCTTCAGCATCATGTGAGGAGTGTGTGTGTGTGGTGTGTTATGATCGAGACACACAGTATAATAGCATCAGTGTGTTTGGGCTCACGAGAGACTCGTTACAGCACACACAACACAATCACCCTAAACAGAGCCACGCAAGCTCCTGGACAACCTCATCATGAAGAGATGACCAGTACATAAACACACAGATGATATTCTCATGCAGCGTGTCGCTCTTGTTTCCCAGCGCAAGTATCCAGAAATCAAGATGCAAAAGACTTCACAAGGTCTTGATTTAAAACAAAAACATGTCCCTGGAGCCAGTCATAATCAGCAATAGACAAACTTATGCATTTTTCTGTTATGTCAGATATTAAGATCATGTTCCTACCATAAATATATAAAAACGTAATTATTGATTATTAATATGCATTGCTAAGAACTTAATTTGAACAACTTTAAAGATGATTTTCTCAATATTTAGATTGTTTTGCACCAGATTTTCAAATATTTTCCAAACCAAACCAGAAAAATTAAAGTTTCAGTTTTGTGCTCCAGGGTCACAGTGTGATCAAAACTACATTCAAAGAGCAAATTTCTTTGCATATTTATCATGTTTTAAGCATATAAACTGATTCATTGCGACACATCTCTCAGAAAACAAGACTACGTGTCTTTATTGTGCGTCTCGTATGAACGTTTAGATATTAGTCCTGGAAGACAAGACATAACTCGTTATGTCAGGACATCTGGACTCACATGACGACGTGTAATCTCATTAAACTGCTGGTTACCGTGGAAACCGCGGCAATATTGTGAAAATCGAATCATTCACACGAGCAGCGGAGAAAACACAAACTGTTTCAGTAATTACACGAGCTGCTATATGAGACATTTCTTTTATATAAGGTTAACTCTGACTGCAGAACTCATGCTTGACGAGTAAATAAAGATGTCTTCTATCATCTGGTTTATTTGCATTAATCAGTTCTCTTGTTATTGCAAATGAGGTCAGAAAAATAAACCGGGTTTGCCTTTAAATAAAGTTGATTTTCTTACGTTCTCGTTTTAAGCATATTATATCTTCATCTCCAGTAATTGTGTTTTGATTTAAGGATGTTTGCACTGAAAAAACAAGGAAGGACGGTATAGTCATACGCAGCACAGCAATAACCAACAATACATTGTATTGCTCAAAATTATACATTTTTCTGTTTTGCCAGATATTAAGATCATGTCCCTACCGTAAATATATCAAAACTCAATTATTGATTAGTAATATGCATTGCTAAGAACTTTATTTGAACAACTTTAAAGATGATTTTCTCAATATTTAGATTTTTTTGCACCAGATTTTCTAATATTGTCCTATCATACATCAATGGAGATATTCCGCTGATGCATGCATCTGATGACCCTCGTGACTGGTTTAGTGCTCCAGGGTCACATGTATTCAGACGGTGTGTGTCCAGCGAGGAGGAGACACATATAAAGGCTCTGAGCTCTGAGCTCCTCGTCTGCTGCTCCTCCGGCGTTCTTCTGCTCATCCACAGGTACAGTGATCCTCAATCATCACATAGCACTAATATTGACCGGCTTTGTGAGATTTGATCCCGTCGTTGTGATGTTGTAGATTTAAAGCAGTTGTGTTGTTTAGTAACGATTAATCAGCTCGTCATCAAGATTCTTGACTATCACTGTTTGACCCTGGAGCACAAAACCAGTCATGAGGGTCATGAGATTTATGCATCATCTGAAAGCTGAATAAATCAGGTTATGATAGGACAATATTAGAAAATCTGGTGCAAAAAAATCTAAATATTGAGTAAATCATCTTTAAAGTTGTTCAAATGAAGTTCTTAGCAATGCATATTACTAATCAATAATTGAGTTTTGATATATTTACGGTAGGAATATCTTCATGGGATATGATCTTAATATCTAATGATTTTTGTCATAACAGAAAAATGTATAATTTTGACCCATACAATGTATTGTTGTCTATAGCTGTGCTGCGTATGACTGCTTCTGTGCTCCAGGGACACGTATATTGATTTAAAATGCACACTTTTAGCGGTCAGGTCACTATTTAGTCCTGTTTTAGAACAACAATCAGCGGTTTATATGTAGCTTTAGTGCAAGAATACATATTTGAAATAATTAAAATATTAAGAGAAATACACTAATGGTCAAAATGTGAATATCTGGTCAAATGTAATCGATTGCTGTGATCAAAGCTGACGTTTCAGCATCATTTAACTGTTTTTTATTCATCGAGGATTCATTAAATTAATCAAAAGTGAGAGTAAAGACATTTATAATGTTATAAAAGATTTCTGTTTCGAATAAATGCTGTTCTTTTGAACTTTTTATTCATCTGTGAATCCTGAGAAATAAAATGCGTCACAGTTTCCGCAAAAATTTTGAACTGTTTTCAACATTGATAATAAATCAGCATATTACTATGATTTCTGAAGATCATGTGATGCTGAAATACAGCGATGAATCACATAAATAAATTACAGTTTAATATATAGTCACATAGAAAACAGCTGATTTACATTATAATAATATTTCACAATTGTACTGTATTTTTAATCAAATAAATGCAGTCTTGGTGAGCAGAAGAGACTTCTTTTGAAAGAATTGTTTTTATTTTTCTTCCAAACTTTTAAATGATATACAGTTCTATTGATATGTCAGTTGATCAATATTAACTTCTACTAACCTGCCATTGAACACTGTCATCATGTGTGAGTGGATCTGTAATGTTTGTCTCTCAGGTCCAGGTCCATCATGAGTTGCCCGTCCTCCGGTCAGCAGGGCGTTTACCCACAAACCCCTCAGCAATGGCCCGGTCAGCCCTGCCCACCTTGCTGGTCCTGCCAACCCGCTCAGCCCAACTGGCCAGTTAACCAGCCTGCGACCTGGCCGGTCCAACCCACCCAAGCAGGCTGGTCCAACCCTCCAGCGATCCAACCAGTCCAACCAACTCAACCCACCCAACCAGGCTGGCCCAACCTTCCAGCGATCCAACCAACTCAACCAACCCAACCAACCAACCAACCCAACCAACTCAACCAATCCAACCCACACAACCAACTCAACCAATCCAACCCACACAACCAACTCAACCAGGCTGGCCCAACCCTCCAGTCCAGCCGAACCCACCGGTCCAGTCGAGCTGGCCTGCTCAGCTGCCCACTCCGGCTGGTTACTTGCCGTCTCCAGCGTGGCACGGTAATCCCGGTCAGCCCGGGTGGCCCGGTCAGGGGCCCGCAGGAGGAGTGCCGCAGCAGTGGCCCCCGGTGCCAGCCATCGCTCCTGTAGTAAGAGACTGAAGCTACGCTTGACCAGACATCCATCAGTGCATTCAATAACACACAGCTAAAGCACCGGTCACTTCCATCGCTTCGAGTCCAGACCAGCTTTATTCTCATTCTGCTACATATAGTGCAACACGTTACGTCTCGTGCTACATATAGTTAAACACGTTACGTCTCGTGCTACATATAGTGCAACACGTTACGTCTCGTGCTACATATAGTTAAACACGTTACGTCTCGTGCTACATATAGTGCAACACGTTACGTCTCGTGCTACATATAGTGCAACACACGTTACGTCTCGTGCTACATATAGTTAAACACGTTACGTCTTGTGCTACATATAGTGCAACACGTTACGTCTCGTGCTACATATAGTTAAACACGTTACGTCTCGTGCTACATATAGCGCAACACACGTTACGTCTCGTGCTACATATAGTTAAACACGTTACGTCTCGTGCTACATATAGTGCTACACGTTACTCTCATGCTACATATAGTTAAACACGTTACGTCTCGTGCTACATATAGCGCAACACACGTTACGTCTCATGCTACATATAGTTAAACATGTTACATCTCGTGCTACATATAGTGCTACACGTTACATTTTGAGCTACATATAGTGCTACACGTTACGTCTCGAGCTACATATAGTGCTACACGTTACGTCTCGTGCTACATATAGTGCTACACGTTACGTCTCGTGCTACATAGTGCTACACGTTACGTCTCGAGCTACATATAGTGCTACACGTTACGTCTCGAGCTACATATAGTGCTACACGTTACGTCTCGTGCTACATATAGTTAAACACGTTACGTCTCGTGCTACATATAGTGCAACACGTTACGTCTCATGCTACATATAGTGCAACACGTTACGTCTCGTGCTACATATAGTGCTACACGTTACGTCTCGTGCTACATATAGTGCTACACGTTACGTCTCGTGCTACATATAGTGCAACACACGTTACTCTCGTGCTACATATAGTGCAACACACGTTACTCTCGTGCTACATATAGTGCAACACACGTTACGTCTCGTGCTACATATAGTGCAACACACGTTACGTCTCGTGCTACATATAACGCAACACGTTACGTCTCGTGCTACATATAGTGCTACACGTTACGTCTCGTGCTACATATAGCGCAACACACGTTACGTCTCGTGCTACATATAGTGCAACACACGTTACGGCTCGTGCTACATATAGTGCAACACACGTTACGTCTCGTGCTACATATAGTTAAACACGTTTCGTCTCGTGCTACATATAGCGCAACACGTTACGTCTCGTGCTACATATAGTGCTACACGTTACGTCTCGTGCTACATATAGTGCTACACGTTACGTCTCGTGCTACATATAGTTAAACACGTTACTCTTGTGCTACATATAGTTAAACACGTTACTCTTGTGCTACATATAGTTAAACACGTTACGTCTCGTGCTACATATAGTGCTACACGTTACTCTCGTGCTACATATAGTTAAACACGTTACGTCTCGTGCTACATATAGCGCAACACGTTACGTCTCGTGCTACATATAGTGCTACACGTTACGTCTCGTGCTACATATAGTTAAACACGTTACGTCTCGTGCTACATATAGTTAAACACGTTACTCTCGTGCTACATATAGCGCAACACGTTACGTCTCGTGCTACATATAGTGCTACACATTACGTCTCGTGCTACATATAGTTAAACATTACTCTCGTGCTACATATAGTTAAACACGTTACGTCTCGTGCTACATATAGTGCTACACGTTACGTCTCGTGCTACATATAGTTAAACACGTTACTCTCGTGCTACATATAGCGCAACACGTTACGTCTCGTGCTACATATAGTGCTACACATTACGTCTCGTGCTACATATAGTTAAACACATTACTCTCGTGCTACATATAGCGCAACACGTTACGTCTCGTGCTACATATAGTGCAACACGTTACGTCTCGTGCTACATATAGTGCAACACACGTTACGTCTCGTGCTACATATAGTTAAACACGTTACGTCTCGTGCTACATATAGTGCTACACGTTACGTCTCGTGCTACATATAGTTAAACACGTTACGTCTCGTGCTACATATAGTGCAACACGTTACGTCTCCAGCTACATATAGTGCTACACGTTACGTCTCGTGCTACATATAGTTAAACACGTTACGTCTCGTGCTACATATAGTGCTACACATTACGTCTCGTGCTACATATAGTGCTACACGTTACGTCTCCAGCTACATATAGTGCAACACGTTACGTCTCATGCTACATATAGTTAAACACGTTACTCTTGTGCTACATATAGTGCTACACGTTACGTCTCGTGCTACATATAGTTAAACACGTTACTCTTGTGCTACATATAGTTAAACACGTTACTCTTGTGCTACATATAGTTAAACACGTTACGTCTCGTGCTACATATAGTGCAACACGTTACGTCTCGTGCTACATATAGTGCTACACGTTACTCTCGTGCTACATATAGTTAAACACGTTACGTCTCGTGCTACATATAGCGCAACACGTTACGTCTCGTGCTACATATAGTGCTACACGTTACGTCTCGTGATACATATAGTTAAACACGTTACTCTCGTGCTACATATAGCGCAACACGTTACGTCTCGTGCTACATATAGTTAAACACATTACTCTCGTGCTACATATAGTTAAACACGTTACGTCTCGTGCTACATATAGTGCTACACATTACGTCTCGTGCTACATATAGTTAAACACGTTACGTCTCGTGCTACATATAGTTAAACACGTTACGTCTCGTGCTACATATAGTGCTACACGTTACTCTCGTGCTACATATAGTGCTACACGTTACTCTCGTGCTACATATAGTTAAACACGTTACGACTCGTGCTACATGTAGTTAAACACATATACAAGTATAAGACAAACAATTATAGACCTACATGGCAAAATATGATTCTCTTAGTATTAGTCTTGTTTTCTAGTATAAATATCTAAACATTCTTGAATCAAGATTCATTTACTGTACAAGTGAAATTATTTACGATATTAAAGTCTTGTTTTCTAAAAAAAAAAAAAAAATACAATTGTGTTAGTTTTTGCTTAAAACCAGCTATAATATCTATAAGAAAATTAATTTTAATTCAAAGCTAAACAAGATTATTGAACTTGCCCCATTGGCAGATATTTTTGCTGGTTTTAAGCAAAAACTAACAAAATTGTGATGTTTTCAAAAAAACTTTTTTTATATATATATATATATATATATAATTTTTTTTTTTTTCAATAAATTTTTTTATAAAACAAGACTTAATATCTTAAATAATTTCACTTGCAAAATAAATGCACACTGATTCAAGAAAGTTTAGATATTTATACTAGAAAACGACAAAAATACCAATAAAATCATATTTTGCAGTTAATCTGACTATACATAGAAATAGTTGACTATAGACACAAACTGAGACAGTATAATAACTTTACATAAATATTGTTCATTTGTGCAAAATATATCTTTTGGGGCAAGCATTGCACTAAACAATCATCTTGCACAATGCACAAGTAAACGTGTTATCATATTGAGGGTTTATAAAAGTGTCTAGACTACAAACACTCAATATGATAACACACGTTTACTTGAGCATTGCTCTAGAAAAGACTTCTATTCATATGCATTTTAATGTGAGATAGCAAAACTTCATATTTGGTTGAGACATGTTACGAGAAGATTGCTACAGTGCTGTTCTTACATCTAAACATGCTTAAATCAAGATGAATTTACTGGACGTCTGTAAGACATGAAGTCTTGTTTTCTGAAATATCTACCAAAATTAAGTGGGTTTATGCTTAAAACATGCAAAAAATGTATTAATCTGTCGTCGCCGTGGCAACAAGTACAATAATTTTCTGAATAATCATAAACTCGCTTCATTTCGACACATTTAAAAAACAAGATTAATTTAGCAACTCATGTAAATGCATCTTGGTTTATGATTTTGCTTATATTTATAATAGAACACAAGATGTCGGGATCAAAAAGAACATCTGCAGGATTGCATATTGTTACATTATTGATGTATTTTATGCTAAATTATATATTATGTGACATCTGAAGAAGAAAGTCTAATATGACGGCAAAAATAAAGCGGTTCTAACAGGGAGGAGAAATATATGATATAGTTACCGAGGTCAATCAAACAGCACTAATTGATTTAGTGGAATCTAATCAAATCAGATGAAACATGGACGGATTCTCCAAAAGCAGCAGACTCTATTAAATCCTGAATCAGATCAAATCTCAGTGAAGACGATCGATGTTTTCTGTTCTTCAGGTGGTTCCTTTCAACATGAATTTCCCCCGCGGCGTCTACGACAAGCTGATGCTGACCATCAGAGGACAGATCAAACCAGACGCCAAGATGTGAGTCTGTAACCAGCGGTTTACATGCAGCTTTACTGCACCAATACATGTGGAAGAATTCACACTAATGCTCAAAATCTGAATATCTGGTCAAATGCTGAAGTTTCAGCATCATTTAACAGTTTTTAGGTTCATCA
>CM049816.1:541818-591818 GCA_027422435.1 Schizopygopsis pylzovi
GATGAAGACGAAGCGAGCTCTTGAGATGAAGCCGATCGACACACGCGAGGTCTGACAGCTTTCGAGGGCAGCGTTTTAGCAGCGTTTGTGAGGAAGGAGGGCGCGGGGATCGAGAGACTCTCGCAGGAGTCTCCGCTGGACACCGAGCGGCTGGCTTTGGCCATGGAGCTGGTGGTGGGGCTCATGTAGGAGCGGCTCTGGCTCGGACTGGCCACGTTCTCCAAACTCCGCTTGGGCAGGACCTCTCGCCGCAGACGGCACCTGCCTGCTGGGAAAAATCACACATTACAGGTAGATTTATCCTAAAAATAAACATGCATAAAATGGAAAATGCGTATAACGGCTTATAAACAGCTAAGGCTGCACAATAAATAATGTAACATCTAAATAAAATCAATATCACAATGGGACTTGGTGTGTTTATCAAATGTGATTAACTGACTGAACAGCACGGGGGGGAAACGGCTGATGTGGTTTCTCAAGTTAGTTGTATGACCCCCTGCATATATTATTTGTGCGTGACATGATTTACACCAGCGGTTCTCAATTCCAGTCCCCGCTCTGCATATTTTGCATGTCTCTCTTAATTAACACACCTGATTCAGATAATCAGCTCGTTAGAAGTGCATGAACTGTGTTCCGATTGACATGCTCCCTACACAGTGTCCATGGAAAGCCATTGAAGTTTACTTCACTTTGCGCTGCGCAACGTCTTCACGCACGGACAAGTGTGACATCTTATACCTCTGTAAATATATACAATTAAAGTGTCTGTCTGTGTGCGCGTGTGTCACTTTAAATGACTTCAGTTGTGATCTGGCGCTATAGAGATGATAAAACTAAATAAAATTAACTTGACCTTCAAGGGGTGCCGTTGGGGGGGGCTAATATAATGTCAGGGGAAACACTGTTTTTTCTTTAGTTTCTCAGGTTTTACCGTGGTGTCGGGGGTCTGGACTGGATCCTCCGCTGCTGTAGCCCATGGAGGCTCTGCGGACGGGACTCTGGGCTTCTTCTGCTCTCTCCTCGTGCTCGAGGGTCTCAGACGGAGCCTGTATCTGGTAGGATGGTCCGGGCAGGCTGCTGGTGCTGGGACAGTGATCCGGGTACAGAACCACACCCTCGGGTTCAGGAGCGCCGGCGGGAACCAGCCAGGCCGAGGGACAAGGACGCCGGAGACTCCAATCCTGAACAACACAGACAACCACATGAATGAAGTCCGGAGAACTAGAGACACAACACGCTGAAAAAAATGAATAATCAGTTTGAGCTGAAGCTGCTCTGTAATGTGTGTTGACCGATGCTATAGTGATCATCTCTACCTCTTTATTACTAGTTAAAGCAGCAAACACACCTGAATGAACATCAGCGGAACTACTCCATCATTAATTATGTGATTCAACGGCGGAAAGACGCCAATAAAACAGCTTGAGATCAATAATGTAACATTTACCTCAGAAAAGACATTCAGTGACCATAAACTATAAAATATAACTCAAGATATTTACATTACATTTTTACTGAACCTGTTGTTCAATATTTAATGTGTGTTTGAATAAATCCATCATACGATTATGAAGTGATGAAATGTGCTGAAGTAATGCTGACCTGCAGGCTGGAGGTGCTGCATCGATCCTCGTCCCGCAGACGATCAGCGCAGCTTCTGCTCTGGACCGGATCTTCAGAGAGAGAATCCAGCTGCCGCAGCTCCAGCATGGACTTCACCATGAGCTCCAGAGACCCCACGCGACAGGACCAGCGTCTGCGCGGATGAGACGCCTGCAGACACATCACATACAGATCATGACCGCCTGCAGACACATCACACACACCCTTAGTTACTGTTGCTCCCTCGGACAAACAAACGGAGCTATCGGTAAGCCTCGCCTCCCTTAATTACTGTTGCTCCCTCGGACAGTCACTTATGAAGTACCCCAGAAACATCGTTTTTACATTTCTGAAGCATAAACCCATAAAACCGATGCGAGCTTCGGATCCTCCAATTTTTCTCTAAACCTAAAGATGTCTGAGTCCCGCCCCTGTGTATCTGATACTCGACTGCCATTGGCTAGTCTGCGTTCGAGGGGAGGGGCTTACCGATAGGTTAATTATCTCTCGTGCGAGGAGTGTGTGTGTCAGTCACCACACCGGTGTGAATACTGTACTTCACAGATTATAGCCTACGTCTTGGAATATATGACCCAAATAACAATTTTTACTGTATATTGTCATTTGAACAAGTCTGCAAAGTTTGTTCTGACCAACTGAGGAAAAACTCATTACCATAAATCATGCTACCAATGGTAATTAAATCTAAGGATCGGTTAACTCATATCACATCAAACCGTGCAAATGATTATTACAGTTACACTTTATTCTCAAATTATTCATGTTAACATCAGCATTGTGTGACTGAGTATAGTGTAGATTTCAATTTCTGTACAAATTGTAATAACATTCAAATTTCATATTAAAAAAATTTTTTAACTCAAAAAGCTAATTATGGTTTTCTTTAAAATACAAATCTTGTGTAATCCTAGGCTATCTGTAATCAGAAGCACGTTTAAAATCGGAATATACTTGAATTTAATTCACATGTTTAATTTCTCATGTTCAATGAGAACTAACGAAGCTAATATGGCTCATTCATTCATGAAAACACATTTGGCATCTTGCAGCTTGAACATTATGATTTACAGTAAACTGCCAGAGACTGACTGCAGTGAGATACAGACCTTCACTGGACTCCAGCGCGCTTCATCAGATGCACCTTTACAAGAGAAGATGACAGGATCAGACACGTTATTCCACAGCACATTACCACAGTGTGTGTGTGTGTGTGCGAGAGAGAGGAGTGTGTGTGTGAGTGAGAGAGTGTGAGTGTGTGTGCGAGTGTGTGTGTGTGTGTGTGTGTGTGCGAGTGTGTGTGTGTGTGAGTGTGAGAGAGAGGTGTGTGTGTGTGTGTGTGTGTGTGTGTGTGTGTGTGTGCGGTGTGTGTGGCGAGCAGAGAGAGAGTGTGTGTGTGAGTGAGAGAGTGTGAGTGTGTGTGCGAGTGTGTGTGTGTGTGAGTGAGAGAGAGTGAGAGTGTGTGTGAGTGAGAGAGTGTGAGTGAGTGAGTGTGTGTGAGAGTGTGTGTGAGTGTGTGCGTGTGTGTGAGTGAGAGAGAGTGAGTGTGTGCACGAGTGAGTGTGTGCGTGAGTGAGTGAGTGTGTGCGAGTGAACTGGTATATATGTATAATTTATGAGGACACAAATCTGTATAATAACATGGATATTACAACATGAAGGTGGTTTATGAGGACACTGCGTATGTCCCCGTAAACCAAAAGGCTTAAAAAAAAAAATCTAAAATCTTCTTTTTTGAAAATCTAAAAATCTAAAATCTTCTTTTTTGAAAATCTAAAAGTCTCCTGTGAGGGCTAAGTTTAGGTGTAGGGCAATAGCACATACAGTTTGTACGGTATAAAAATCATTACACATATGGAGAGTTCCCGTGTGTGTGTGTGTGTGTGTGTGTGCTCACGTATGTGTGAGTGCGCATATACTGACTTTAAACTATTTTTTAGCTGCTGAAAGTTATAGTGTTCAAAGACTTTTGCACAGTACTGTGCATTTATATACAGCCAAGGCCAAAAATATCAGCACCCTGGGTAAATATGATCAAAGAAGACTGAAAATTATCTGCATTGTTAATCCTTTTGAAAAGTTTTTTTTTTTAATTACGAAAAAATCTAACCTTTCACTGGATAAGAATGTTAAATGGGGGGGAGGGAATCATTATGAAATAAATATTTTTATCAAATACACGTTGGACAATTATTGGCACCCCTAGAAACTCTTATGGTAAAATATCTCTGAAGTATATTCCCATTCATATTCACAATTTTTAGCACTCCAGGGTGATTATGAACATGAAATTATCCTGTTTCACAGAAATATAAATAAGAGGGAAACAAAGCCCAAATTCCCTTAATCATCCATCACAATGAGAAAAAACAAATAATATATTTCTGATGTGCAGCAAAAGATAATTGAGCTTCACAAATTAGTGAAGTGGCTTAAAGAAAAGAGCTAGAGCAGTGAAAATTACCATTTACACCATCAGAGCAATAATTAAGAATTTCCAATCAACATAAAATGTTATGAATCTGCCTGGAAGAGGACGTGTGTCTATATCGTCCTAATGCATGGTTTTGAGTGGCTAAAGACTCTCCGAGGACCACAGCTGGAGAGATTAGTTGAGTCTCGGGGTCAGAAAACCTTAACAAACAGCCCCGACATCAGCACATGTTGTTTGGGAGGGTTTCAAGAACAATTCTCCTCGCTCATCCAAAAACATATTCAGTTGTCAGACATGACTGGAACTTCAAATAGCACTGGCTTCTGTGCTCAGATGAAACTAAACAATGAGTTTTATAGCAGCAGACACTCAAGATGGGTTTGGTTAACACAGGGATAAAAAGTGTATATAGAATATACTGCTGTGTTTTTGATATTGTGCGCCTATATTTCTGCCGGACATCTTGTTTAGACACATGGCATCATGGATTCTATCAAATACCAACAGATAGAAAGATCAATAAGTGACCGACTCTGAATCTTATAATGGGCCGTGTTTGGATATTGACACATCAAACCTAAAAAACTACACAAAAATGGGTCACTGAGCACAAAATTAAGCGTCTGCTTTGGCCACTCCAGTCCTCTGACCTGAACCCTGTAGAAACTGAGTGAGGTGAACTAAAGAGAAGAAGCACCACTAACATGGGTTAGGTTCTGGATGAGGGAATGGGCTCTGATCTCTTATCAGGTGTTATATAACCTCATCGGGTATTGTAGGAGAAACCTCAGAGCTGTTAAACTGGCAAATGGAGGTTTCAAAAAGTATTGAATAAAAGGGTGCTGTTAATGTGTATTTGAGAAAAACATTTATTTCATAAGGATATTTCCCCCATTTTAAATTCTTATCCAATGAAAGGTTAGATTTTTGTGCATTTTTTTAAATAAAGGTTTAACAATGCAGATACATTTTCACAGCCTTATTTGATCATATTTACCAAGGGTGCCAATATTTTGGCAATGACTGTATGCATACATACACAGATAGATTTTTTTGTTTCTTTTAACTGTAAAAATTGTTATCGTTAGGTTATAGTATTTATACACAGCTGTATAGAAAACAACAGAAGTCTTCATTTAGAGAAAAGGTGTATGTTCTGACCGGTCTCCACACTAACACTGATGTCCTTCTGTCTCTCCGTCTCTTCAGTTGTATTCATGTCTTCATCATGCTCCTCCTCCTCCTCCTCTCGGTCGCTCTCAGATGAGCAGCTCATGATGGATGTGGATCTGTGCAGCGTGAATCCAGTCATGGAAGACCGTCTGAAATAAACTCATTTATATTAAAATAAACAAGCTTTGATCCATCAAATGCACATGATGTGGATGTCAAACTCTCTTGTACCTGAAGGGATTGTTCCAAGCACTCGATGCGCTGTGACGGCGTCTGATCACAGAAAGTCTCTCTCTCATGTTGACGGTGAGTTCAGGAGCGAGACGCCACACAAAGACACAGCTGAAATACAACAGACGTGGTCAGTGAGATTCACAGCATGACTGGAACCGAACAGAAGAACGGCTGGAGTCAAACCTGTCAGCTGAAGAGGAGAGCAGACGCCTGCAGTCACTGCTGAACCTCAGAGATGTGATGATCTCTGCAAACAGGAACATCACAGCCACAAAAACCATCATCAGTCACCATCATCACAGTCACAATCACCATCATCAGTCACAACTCATCTTGTACCTACAGATTGTCCACCATCACCATCATCACTGTCACGCTCATCACAGTCACAAGTCACTCATGTGACGTGATCAGGAGCGAACCCATCACCAAACCACATCTGACAATACAACATCATTCACTAGTTCACAATACAACCGATCATCAGAATCACATCGAGTCAACACCTGTCACTGAATCACGATCACAGCCACATCAGTCACTGTGACCTCATACAGATCTCCATCATCAACAATCACAGCCATCACAAGTCACCATCATCAATCACCATCATCACAGTCACAATCCACCATCATCAGTCACCATCATCACAGTCACAATCACCATCATCATTCACAACCACATCACCATCATCACAGTCCACAATCACCATCATCAGTCACCATCACAGTCACAATCACCATCATCAGTCACCATCATCAGTCACAATCACCATCATCAGTCACCATCATCAGTCACCATCATCACAATCCCCATCATCAGTCACCATCATCAATCACCATCATCACAGTCACAATCCCCATCATCAATCACCATCATCACAATACCCATCATCACAGTCGCAATCACCATCATCACAATACCCATCATCACAGTCGCAATCACCATCAATCACCATCATCACAATCCCCATCATCAGAGTCACAATCACCATCATCAATCACCATCAGTCACAGTCACCATCATCACCAGTCACAGTCAACATCACAGTCGCTCACCACACCTCACCACAGTCACACAATCGCCATCACAGTCACAATCAGTCCACATCAGTCACCACAGTCACCGTAGTCACAATCATCAGTCACAATCATCACAGTCACAATCATCACAGTCACCAAGACTCACCATCATCACAGTCACAGTCACCATCACCATCACCATCACCACAGACACCATCATCACAGTCACAGTCACCATCATCACAGTCACAATCACCATCATCAGTCCCCACCATCATTCACAGTCACAATTACCGTCAGTCACCATCATCACAGTCACCATCACCATCATTCACAGTCACCATCATCACAATCACAATCATTCACAGTCCCAATCACCATCATCAGTCACCATCATCACAGTCACCATCACCATCATCCACAGTCACCATCATCACAGAGTAAAGACTGAGTAAAGCCATACGTTACCTGAGTGTCCGAACACGCTGGCCAGTCTCTCTCCAGTCTGGAAGTCAATCAGACTGATGTTCTTATCAGAGCAGCTGGAGGCCACGAACAGACCCGACGGGTCGATCTGAACCTGCAGAAACCACAAACTACTCTTCACTGACAGAACAACAACAACAAACACTAGAACCGGGCAGATTCATGACTGAATGGAGTTATTCACTGCTGGCTTTCAATAAAACTTGGCTAAAAATGTGAAATTGGTGCCACATTAAAAAAGAGAGGGCTGTGGCGATCCCATAAAGTTTTTCAATGTAATTTAGTTTACTTGATGTACTAACATAACTAATACATCCAAGTTGCCTTTTACTGTGGCCAGCCTAAGGCACAACTGTGCAATAATCACGCAGTCTAATCAGCATCTTGATATGCCACACCTGTGAGGTGGATGGATTATCTCGGCAAAGGAGAAGTGCTCACTAACACAGATTTAGACAGATTTGTGAACAATATTTGAGAGAAATAGGCCTTCTGTGTACATAGAAAAAGTCTTAGATCTTTGAGTTCAGCTCATGAAAAATGGGGGCAAAAACAAAAGTGTTGCATTTATAATTTTGTTCAGTGTATGTATGACATGTCTCTAGCTTTATTTTTAATTTAAGTTTTAGTTTTTAAATGTATTCATTCATTCATTTTGCAAAAAGTGTATATTAAATCAACATTCATAAATGTAAATGTCACCAAATTAGCCTGAAGGCTAGTTTTCATTGGGAGTCCCTTTGCCAGATATTATTAGGCCAAAAAACTAGAGAAATAAAATAAGCAAAACAGAAAAACTATAATAAAGAAATACATCCAAAAATTATAAACAACTGCTTAACACACACAGACATACGTGTGTGTGTGTATGTATGTATGCATGTATGACATGTATATACAGTCAGGTCCATAAATATTGGGACATCGACACAATTCTAACATTTTTGGCTCTATACACCACCACAATGGATTTCAAATGAAACGAACAAGATGTGCTTTAACTGCAGACAGTCAGCTTTGATTTGAGGGTATTTACATCCAAATCAGGTGAACGGTGTAGGAATTACAACAGTTTGCATATGTGCCTCCCACTTGTTAAGGGACCAAAAGTAATGGGACAGAATAATAATCATAAATCAAACTTTCACTTTTTAATACTTGGTTGCAAATCCTTTGCAGTCAATTACAGTCTGAAGTCTGGAACGCATAGACATCACCAGACGCTGGGTTTCATCCCTGGTGATGCTCTGCCAGGCTTCTACTGCAACCGTCTTCAGTTCCTGCTTGTTCTTGGGGCATTTTCCCTTCAGTTTTGTCTTCAGCAAGTGAAATGCATGCTCAATCGGATTCAGGTCAGGTGATTGACTTGGCCATTGCATAACAGTCCACTTCTTTCCCTTCAAAAACTCTTTGGTTGCTTTTGCAGTATGCTTTGGGTCATTGTCCATCTGCACTGTGAAGCGCCGTCCAATGAGTTCTGAAGCATTTGGCTGAATATGAGCAGATAATATTGCCCGAAACACTTCAGAATTCATCCTGCTGCTTTCGTCAGCAGTCACATCATCAATAAATACAAGAGAACCAGTTCCACTGGCAGCCATACATGCCCACGCCATGACACTACCACCACCATGCTTCACTGATGAGGTGGTATGCTTAGGATCATGAGCAGTTCCTTTCCTTCTCCATACTCTTCTCTTCCCATCACTCTGGTACAAGTTGATCTTAGTCTCATCTGTCCATAGGATGTTGTTCCAGAACTGTGAAGGCTTTTTAGATGTCGTTTGGCAAACTCTAATCTGGCCTTCCTGGTTTTGAGGCTCACCAATGGTTTACATCTTGTGGTGAACCCTCTGTATTCACTCTGGTGAAGTCTTCTCTTGATTGTTGACTTTGACACACATACATCTACCTCCTGGAGAGTGTTCTTGATCTGGCCAACTGTTGTGAAGGGTGTTTTCTTCACCAGGGAAAGAATTCTTCGGTCATCCACCACAGTTGTTTTCCGTGGTCTTCCGGGTCTTTTGGTGTTGCTGAGCTCACCGGTGCGTTCCTTCTTTTTAAGAATGTTCCAAACAGTTGTTTTGGCCACGCCTAATGTTTTTGCTATCTCTCTGATGGGTTTGTTTTGTTTTTTCAGCCTAATGATGGCTTGCTTCACTGATAGTGACAGCTCTTTGGATCTCATCTTGACAGTTGACAGCAACAGATTCCAAATGCAAATAGCACACTTGAAATGAACTCTGGACCTTTTATCTGCTCATTGTAATTGGGATAGTGAGGGAATAACACACACCTGGCCATGGAACAGCTGAGAAGCCAAATGTCCCATTACTTTTGGTCCCTTAACAAGTGGGAGGCACATATGCAAACTGTTGTAATTCCTACACCGTTCACCTGATTTGGATGTAAATACCCTCAAATCAAAGCTGACTGTCTGCAGTTAAAGCACATCTTGTTCGTTTCATTTGAAATCCATTGTGGTGGTGTATAGAGCCAAAAATGTTAGAATTGTGTCGATGTCCCAATATTTATGGACCTGACTGTACATACATACACACACAAACAGTTCTTTCTGGTCGTTGAATCTGATTGGCTGATAAGAGTGTTGATATTAGAGTCCAACAGAACTCCAACAGCCACTTCACCGTTTCGTATCACTCCGCTTGCTAAAGTTACCGTGAGAAATACGGCGAGCGTCATGGCAGACGCCCACATCTACCATCATTTTAAAAATAATACTGTTTTGTGTCACGGAATGTAGTTTTAAGAGCATTTTACGTGCGAATGTACTTGTTTGGACTTCAAATGTGCTCAAATATGTTAAAGATAGCGTCTATTTGAAAATGATTTCCGATGTTTTCTGAGCTGCGAGCGCCAGATGGTCAGCGGGCGTTCAGCGCTCATGAACCACAGAGAGAGCGCCTCATCTCGGCCAGATCTCCGGGGATTTACAGCGGGCTCCGATGTCTCTATAGTGGTTACAAATTTGTTTTGGGTAAATCTAATGGTCTTACTAATCTATTATTTGTTCCAGAGCAAATCTCATTATGTTTATGTAACTTCAATGCTGTATATCAGAGCGCTGCCTTTGTACTTTTGACCGAATTGCAACATTTATGATGGCTGTTGTTGTTTATTAAATATTATTATTCATTAAATAATATTTTATATAAATAATAGTAGGAATTTGTATTAGGAAACAGCGTGTGTGTGTTTGTGATGTTGGTTTTAGTTACATTGTTCCGCCATTAGATGGCGACAAGATACTTTTTTTTAAGAGTCAGCAGTAAAGGCTTTTAAATAAAAAAAATACTAAAGCGCAGTTTTAAACAAGTAATTTTTTCTTTCAAAACCAGCTTGTACGCAGCCAATCAGACATATGTTATTGCTCTTGCTGTGAACAGCTTCTACACATGTTGGGTGTTTGTTTGAGTCACTGAGCACTATTTGTGCCGTGTATCAGTGATCTGACCTTCACCAAACCACCGTCTCCAGTCTGAGAGCCGCTGAAGCATCTCTTCTGTTTGCCGCTGCTGATGTTAATCACTCTGGAGAACCACAGACACACAAGAACATCATCAAAGCGTCCCATCAACACAAGCCTCGTAAGCTCAAATCAACATCTCCTCACCGGATGCTGCGGTCCTGGCAGCCGACGGCCGCGTACTTGCATGCGGGATCCACGTCCATGTCATTAGGAGTCGCTTTACGAACCACATGATGAGTCCGCTTGAATTCAGCTCCTTTGGACGTCTAAACAAACCAGGTTAGGATTGTTAACCATTAAAACACGTCAAATACACAGTTGTGCTGCCTGTTTGGATCCCCATTAGCTTGTCCTGGGGTCCACACAACACTTAACAAAAAAATAAATAAATACATTTTTCACGTTCCACGAACACCACATTAAACATTTCTTCCATTTTTTGGTATATATATATATATATATATAACACCTTACTCATTCAATTAATTCTCATGCCTCGACTTTCTAATAATCGTGAGCTGGCTCTAAGTAGTAAGAAATGTGGGTGTTTATTTTGATACTATTTTAACATCTTGTTTTTATTAGTTAAGAAATATAGTTTTTGATTTTTAAATATACAGAGAAGCTTATTAATGCTTTTATTTCTGCCCATCTTGACTATTGTAATGCATTGCTTTCGTCTTTGAATCCTCGTCCTTTATCGCTAGTGCAGAATGCTGTAGTTATTGCATCATATTACACCGGTTTTAGCTTCTCTACATTGGTTGCCTGTTGATTTAATGATTGGCATATAAAGCGTTGAATGGCTTGGCACTCATGCACTTAGCTGAGCTTCTGAGAGCATGTCTGTTTTTAAACGTCGACTGAAAACGTACTTGTATAGACGTGCTTTTAGTGTTTTGTGTTTCCTCATATATTGTGTATAACTCCTCATATGAATGCATTTGCAATGCTTGTGTAAAAGACAAAAATTGCTATATAAATACAATTTTATTTACTAGATGCAATAATCCAAGGTGTGCCTTTACCTGCCTTTTAAAATTTTCCGTGTTATCCTAATTAATGGCCGTGGTAATAGATTGCATGATTTTTGTGCCGTTTTATTTAATGTTTGAAGAAGTGATATGGAAAATGAGCTTGTGATGCACTACAGCTGATGTATTTTCTCTTGTGTCAGACTTCCTTCAGGAGCACAGACTGAACACACACTCATCAGAGACTCAGTCAGATCCAGATCGGAGGCGGTGCTGCTTGTTCTCTGGACTCACCCTGTGAGCGGTGTGGATGTAAACGCTCTTATCCGCTCCGCAGCTGATGATCCGCAGCTTCCCGTCACCGGCGGCTGGAGCCAGACATCAAGGACAAGCACAGAGATCAACACCCACCGCGTACGCTCGTTTGGGCAATATAATAACAGGGGATAACGAGCACTCACCAGCGAAGCGAACAGACGTGACGGAGGACGAGTGCTCATCCAACGTCTGCAGCAGACAGTAGTCTTCCTCAGCGTCCAGTATGTGGATCAGTCGATCTCGACTCGCGGTGGCCAGCAGATTCATTCCTGACAGACACAAACACACACACACACACACACACACACACACACTCACGTCTGCTGATCTGAACACACACTCACACACAGACACGTCTGCTGATCTGAACACACACACTCACGTCTGCTGATCTGAACACACACTCTCAGTGGGAGGCACATATGCAAACTGTTGTAATTCCTACACCGTTCACCTGATTTGGATGTAAATACCCTCAAATCAAAGCTGACTGTCTGCAGTTAAAGCACATCTTGTTCGTTTCATTTGAAATCCATTGTGGTGGTGTATAGAGCCAAAAATGTTAGAATTGTGTCGATGTCCCAATATTTATGGACCTGACTGTACATACATACACACACAAACAGTTCTTTCTGGTCGTTGAATCTGATTGGCTGATAAGAGTGTTGATATTAGAGTCCAACAGAACTCCAACAGCCGCTTCACCGTTTCGTATCACTCCGCTTGCTAAAGTTACCGTGAGAAATACGGCGAGTGTCATGGCAGACGCCCACATCTACCATCATTTTAAAAATAATACTGTTTTGTGTCACGGAATGTAGTTTTAAGAGCATTTTACGTGCGAATGTACTTGTTTGGACTTCAAATGTGCTCAAATATGTTAAAGATAGCGTCTATTTGAAAATGATTTCCGATGTTTTCTGAGCTGCGAGCTCCAGATGGTCAGCGGGCGTTCAGTGCTCATGAACCACAGAGAGAGCGCCTCATCTCAGCCAGATCTCCGGGGATTTACAGCGGGCTCCGATGTCTCTATAGTGGTTACAAATTTGTTTTGGGTAAATCTAATGGTCTTACTAATCTATTATTTGTTCCAGAGCAAATCTCATTATGTTTATGTAACTTCAATGCTGTATATCAGAGCGCTGCCTTTGTACTTTTGACCGAATTGCAACATTTATGATGGCTGTTGTTGTTTATTAAATATTATTATTCATTAAATAATATTTTATATAAATAATAGTAGGAATTTGTATTAGGAAACAGCGTGTGTGTGTTTGTGATGTTGGTTTTAGTTACAGTGTTCCGCCATTAGATGGCGACAAGATACTTTTTTTAAGAGTCAGCAGTAAAGACTTTTAAATAAAAAAATACTAAAGCGCAGTTTTAAACAAGTAATTTTTTCTTTCAAAACCAGCTTGTACGCAGCCAATCAGACATATGTTATTGCTCTTGCTGTGAAACATGTGCTTCTACACATGTTGGGTGTTTGTTTGAGTCACTGAGCACTATTTGTGCCGTGTATCAGTGATCTGACCTTCACCAAACCACCGTCTCCAGTCTGAGAGCCGCTGAAGCATCTCTTCTGTTTGCCGCTGCTGATGTTAATCACTCTGGAGAACCACAGACACACAAGAACATCATCAAAGCGTCCCATCAACACAAGCCTCGTAAGCTCAAATCAACATCTCCTCACCGGATGCTGCGGTCCTGGCAGCCGACGGCCGCGTACTTGCATGCGGGATCCACGTCCATGTCATTAGGAGTCGCTTTACGAACCACATGATGAGTCCGCTTGAATTCAGCTCCTCTGGACGTCTAAACAAACCAGGTTAGGATTGTTAACCATTAAAACACGTCAAATACACAGTTGTGCTGCCTGTTTGGATCCCCATTAGCTTGTCCTGGGGTCCACACAACACTTAAAATGCATAACAAAAAAATAAATAAATACATTTTTCACGTTCCACGAACACCACATTAAACATTTCTTCCATTTTTTGTATATTATAACACCTTACTCATTCAATTAATTCTCATGCCTCGACTTTCTAATAATCGTGAGCTGGCTCTGAGTAGTAAGAAATGTGGGTGTTTATTTTGATACTATTTTAACATCTTGTTTTTATTAGTTAAGAAATATAGTTTTTGATTTTTAAATATACAGAGAAGCTTATTAATGCTTTTATTTCTGCCCATCTTGACTATTGTAATGCATTGCTTTCGTCTTTGAATCCTCGTCATTTATCGCTAGTGCAGAATGCTGTAGTTATTGCATCATATTACACCGGTTTTAGCTTCTCTACATTGGTTGCCTGTTGATTTAATGATTGGCATATAAAGCGTTGAATGGCTTGGCACTCATGCACTTAGCTGAGCTTCTGAGAGCGTGTCTGTTTTTAAACGTCGACTGAAAACGTACTTGTATAGACGTGCTTTTAGTGTTTTGTGTTTCCTCATATATTGTGTATAACTCTTCATATGAATGCATTTGCAATGCTTGTGTAAAGCACAAAAAATCCTATATAAATACAATTTTATTTACTAGATGCAATAATCCAAGGTGTGCCTTTACCTGCCTTTTAAAATCTGTTTTCCGTGTTATCCTAATTAATGGCCGTGGTAATAGATTGCATGATTTTTGTGCCGTTTTATTTAATGTTTGAAGAAGTGATATGGAAAATGAGCTTGTGATGCACTACAGCTGATGTATTTTCTCTTGTGTCAGACTTCCTTCAGGAGCACAGACTGAACACACACTCATCAGAGACTCAGTCAGGTCCAGATCGGAGGCGGTGCTGCTTGTTCTCTGGACTCACCCTGTGAGCGGTGTGGATGTAAACGCTCTTATCCGCTCCGCAGCTGATGATCCGCAGCTTCCCGTCACCGGCGGCTGGAGCCAGACATCAAGGACAAGCACAGAGATCAACACCCACCGCGTACGCTCGTTTGGGCAATATAATAACAGGGGATAACGAGCACTCACCAGCGAAGCGAACAGACGTGACGGAGGACGAGTGCTCATCCAATGTCTGCAGCAGACAGTAGTCTTCCTCAGCGTCCAGTATGTGGATCAGTCGATCTCGACTCGCGGTGGCCAGCAGATTCATTCCTGACAGACACACACACACACACTCACACACGTCTGCTGATCTGAACACACACAGACACGTCTGCTGATCTGAACACACACACTCACATCTGCTGATCTGAACACACACTCTCTCTCTCTCTCTCTTTGACACACACACACACTCTCTCACACTCACACACACACACACACTCTCTCTCTCTCTCTCTCACACACACACACACACACACACACTCTCTCTCACACACACACACACACACACTCTCTCTCACACACACACACACTCTCTCTCTCACACACACACACACTCTCTCACACACACACACACACTCTCTCACACACAAACACACTCTCTCACACACAAACACACTCTCTCTCTCTCTCTCTCTCTCTCTCTCTCTCACACACACAAACACACTCTCTCTCTCTCTCTCTCTCACACACTCTCTCTCTCTCTCTCTCTCACACACACACACACACACACACACTCTCTTTCTCTCTCTCTCTCTCTCACACACACACACACACACACACACACCTGATGGTGGTTTGGAGTATTCCAGACACATAATCTCAGAGTCGTGGACTTCAGCCTTCAGCAGCTCCTTCATACACGTCAGATCATGAATCCTGCCACACATCATCATCGTCGTCATCATCATCATAAACCTCTCAAACACTGGAACACTTATGTATATGTAAACAGTATGAAAACGTTTTTAAAAAATTTAAACAAATAAAAATATGAAAAAATAAAAATAAAACAATTTAAATGTATAAATAAATCATAAAATAAACAAAATTAAATAAAACATGAACAAAGAAAATATCTTTTTTTTATATATATATATATATATATATGTGTCCCTGGAGCACAAAATCAGTCATAAGCAGCACAGCTATATTTGTAGCAATAACCAACAATGCATTGTATGGGTCAAAATTATAAATATTTATAGTATGACAAAAATCATTAGATATTAAGATCATGTTCCTACCGTAAATACATCAAAACTTAATTATTGATTATTAATATGCATCGCTAAGAACTTAATTTGAACAAATTTAAAGAGGATTTTCTCAATATTTAGATTTTTTTGCACCAGATTTTCAAATATTGTCCAAACCATAAATCAATGGAGATATTATTTAATCAGCTTTCAGATGATGCATAAATCTCATGAATGGTTTTGTGCTCCAGGGTCTCATAAAAAATATTGAAATGAAATAAATGTGAAACCTGAGTGTGCCGTGTCTGTCTCCGGACGCCAGGTGTCTCCCGTCCGGACTGACGCAGATGCTTCTGATGCCGCTCGATCCCTCGGCGTCCAGCAGGGCGGCGCTGTCCTCCGTGTAGAAGACGTGATGTAGATCCTGAGAGAGTTCAGAGTCACGTCATCGCTCGTCATCACCACACTCGCGCTCCGCGGCCGGACTTACGTTACTCCGGACGCTCCTGCAGCGAACAGCGTCTGAAGTCCAGACACGCACCGAGCCGTCAGACGAACACGTGAGGAACGAATCAGTCTCCGAGCCCTCGCTGGTACTAGAACACATCTGGAACAGAGTTTGAGCAGATCACAGACTCGTATAGTCTCTTCTGCTCACCAAGGATGCATGCATTTGATCACAAATACTGGAAAAACAGTTAAAGGGGTAAAACAAAACCGCATTATTTTTCACAATTTAGCTTTATTCTACTCTGATGAACGCTTCCCTGGCTTTATGAAGCCCCTCCCTCAGAAATATGCAGTGGGCTCAGATTGGTCAGCTGGCACGGTGTGTTGTGATTGGCTAAACTTGGCCAAACGCCCTTTATTGCACGTTCTTGGGTTTATGTAAATGTCAGGGTTTGTGATGTCACCAACCCAGGAAGTAAAAGGTTGTAGTCCCTACGAGCCATTTTTGTAGGCATTAAACTGCTATAATTTCAAAAAATGATATCTATTGAACGTTTAGCGTCGTAACTTTGCAGATATTGTTTACGCTCAACCAGCAATATTACACACTGACTGATGTAAAAAAATTATATATAAAAATCGCAATCAACCACCCCTTTACGTATTATAATAATGTAAACAAGCCGTTTTCTGTGTGAATATATATTAAAGTGTAATTTATTTCTGTATTTTCAGCATCATTACTTCAGTCTTCAGAGTCACGTGATCCATATTAATGTAATTTTATGTATTGATTGCTGATTTTAAATACAAAACGTTTCGATAATATGATAACTTGTCACTATGATCATAATAATACATTTTCATATTGTTACATCTCTAGTTTCCACAAAAATATTGAGCAGCTGTTTTCAACACTAATAATAATAATAATAATAATACAGAAATGTTCAGCTTATTATGATTTCTGAAGATCATAATAATGAAGACTGGAGTAATGATGCTGAAAATACACAAAAATAAATGACAGTTTAACTCATATTCACATAGAAAACATCTGATTTACATTATAATAATATTTCACTGTTTTTGCAGTATTTTTGATCAAATAAATGCAGGCTTTGTGAGCAGAAGAAACAATTAAAATCTTAATCTCACATTTCAGGGTATTAAATGCTGTTTAAAAAGTGTGTGGTCACAGTTGTGCTCTACAGCAGAAGCTATAATATTGATATTAATATTGATAATCAATGCACGCGTGTATGTGAGCGGATGTTCACCTGGAGATCCCAAACACACGCCGAGTGATAAAGCGCAGAGTAAACTTTGCACACTTTGCGCAGGTCCCGCGTGTCCCACACGTATAAGCTGTGGTCATTATACACACAGGACAGCCAGCGGGTCACGGGGTCAAAGGTCACCGCCACCGAGTCTGGGTAACGGGTGTCCGGCGGTCGGCTGAACAGAGGAGAACGGATGAGTGAGATGTGCTTCAGTGTGAATCTGCTGCTAATTACAGCCGTTAACCAGATCTGATCAAACACTAAACCCATAAACCCTCCGGTGTGAGACGGATCCGACCGAGCACACACAGAGCGGTCAATCAATCAAACACACCTCCAGATCATCTCACCACAACAACTACATGTGTGTATGTGACCCTGGAGCACAAAACCAGTCATGAGGGTCATGAGATGTATGCATCATCTGAATCTGAATAAATCATATTTCCATTGATGTATGGTTTGGACAATATCGGGTGCAAAAAATCTAAATATTGAGAAAATCATCTTTAAAGTTGTTTAAATTAAGTTCTTAGCAATGCATATTAATAATAAAAATTAGGTTTTGATATATTTACGGTAGGAACATGATCTTAATATCTAATGATTTTTGTCATAATATGAAAAATGTACAATTTTGAGCCATACAATGTATTGTTGGCTATTACTACAAATATACCTGTGCTGCTTATGACTGCGTTTGTGCTCCTGGGACACATATATATATATATATATATACATATATATATACACACTATAAAGCTATTTGTTAAAAGCAAGTTTAGTTGAAATTTGCATGTCTGTGGGTAATGTGTGCATCAGTTGTTGTCTCACCCGGCCTGAGTGACGGCCGACACGTCGATGCCCAGATGATGAGGACGAGGCAGTGTGCAGATGAAGCTCAGGTCAGACGCTCCGAACACACGCACCGTTCCACTCGCACACGCACAGAAGATCAGGTCCTCCGTCACCACCAGAGAGTGAGCAGAACTCGTCTGCAGACACACAAAACACACACACACACACAGAGAGATATAGACACACACACGCAGACACAACATACATACATACACAGACAGACGCAGACATACATACACAGGCACACACATACACAGGCACACACACACACACACACACCGCAGACACAACAATACACATACATACACAGACAGAGAGAACACACACACAGATAGACAGACACACACACACACAGAGAGATATAGACACACACGCAGACACAAACATACATACACACACACACACACACACAGACAGACGCAGACCGCGCAGGCGCAGGCACACAGACACACACCACGCAGACAGACACACAGAGAGACATACACACAGAGAGACAGATATACACACACACACACACATAGACACACACACACACACAGACAGACAGACGCACCAGGCACACAGAAACAGACAGCAGCACGCACGCAGACAGACACACAGCAGAGACAACACACAAGAGCACAGCACACGACAGAGACACACACACGACAGAGACACACACGCACAAACACACACACACAGAGACACACACGCACAGAGACACACAGACAGAGACACACACGCACAGCAGACACACAGCACACACACACACACACAGAAGACAGACACACACAGAGTACAGACAGATGCACAGACACGCAGAGCGCAGGCACACACAGACACGCAGACGACACACAGGAGACACACACGCAGGCAGTACACACACAGCACGCAGACCACACACGCACGCAGACACACACCATGCAGACACATCACGCACGCAGGCACACAAGCAAGTCGCAGGCGTGTCTCAGGAAGCGGAGGTGGTCTGCTGTGACCGCACTGACCTGCAGATGGACCCAGCGGTCCAGAATTCTGCGGCTGTTGAACTCACACAGCAGACCGGACGCAGTGACGCAGAAGGTGCTGCTGGACCTCGGGCCTCGTCCACACGCCACGGCACAGAAGAAGTTATTCTGCAGCTCCCCGAGGAGCCCGGAGCGGCCCATCAGCGGCACGGGACACGCACGCTGCAGAGCATCATGGGAACACTCCAGCAATCATTAAAGCCGCTCTCTCAAATTATAACTACTACACTCTTTAAAAACCAAGATTCCATGCGGAGGTTTTCTATGGAAGCCTGTTAACGCCAAAAAAATATGTAATTCCAACTTTTTATTTCACAATTCGGACTTAAATTGCTATTTTGTATTCCACTATTCTGAGAGAAAAAATTATAATACAGTAATACAAATATTCACCCCCCTCACAGTTGTCACGAAGGGCAAAATTAGCGATATACACCAAAACCACTTTTCGTACCAGACTATAAACATACTTTTTTCTGCTGAAGAAAATCTGAAGTATCGCTGGAGCTCCAGGGATGGATGATCAAACACTTTAAATGATCAGCTAATACAAAATAAGAGTCTGTGTGTTGAAGAGAGTTTGTAGAGAAACTGGAAGCTGGTTTTCCGTCATCACCGTACCTGATCAGCGCGAGACGGCTCCAGATACCAGAAGCGCACGTGTCTGTTCCCCGCCGTGACGAAATGATTCCCGTCCTCGGAGAAGGACACGGCCGCCACCGTACTGGACACTTTATTCACCGCAATCAGAGCGTTCTTCTGCGGGAACGACAGGGAACATGTGTAACGCGCCGCAGGCCATGATGGTGTAAATACTCGATAATGTCAAATGGCACAGACGGTATATAAGCGCACACCCCTCACGTACCTTCCAGGCCCACAGGTTGACGCTCATGTCGTGCTGCGATCCCACGCTCACGATGTATTTGCCATTGGGGGAAAAGGCCACGCAGGACACGCCGTACTTGTGCTCCAGCCGCTCAGAGACCAGCGACCCCTCACTCACGTCCCACACACGCACCGCCGCCAGATGACCGCTCTGAACACCACACACACCGACCGGCGTTAACCAGACACACAAACACAACTACACACCTGAGACCGATGCTGACCTCTCCGGTGACCAGGTACCGGCCGTCCAACGAGAACGCCAGCGTGCTGATCGCCTTCCTGGAGAACCACAAACATGCAACAGTGTTCACCCTCGGTGTGTGTAGAAATGTGTCTCAGCAATGGAAGTGAATGGGTGCCGTCAAATCAGTTAACATCTGGAGCTGAAACTAATCCAGCATTAAGACATGTTTAATGTCCATAACCCATAATAACTCTTCCTCGGTGATAAAGTGCATCAGCTGTCGTCTCTCGCATCAAAATCCAGTCTCATATTAGTTTAGAGCTGTTTTGATCTGTGCAGATTTCTCTCCTGATTCAGACCAGAACACTTTATCACTGAGGAAGAGTTATTATGGGTTATCAGATACAGAGAATGTTATGAACAAACATTACTCAACAGAACATTCATTCAAAGTTATCTGGTCTTTATTAAAGTTCTCAAAATGTTATTTAAACATCTTTATGCCACATTTTATTTGGAATGTTCATCTGAAGTTCTCTTTTAAATGTTAGACTTGTTTCAGAGAACATTCAAAAGTAACTGTCCCATAATGTTTGGAAAATGACAATTGAATGTTTCCTTAATGTTTGTATAAAAAAAAAAAAGTTCAGTAAACATTCAGAAATAAGTTTTTCGTCAGAACGTCAGAAAAACGTACTTTGAACATATTTTTGGTTTAACTAGTATTTGAGTTAAAACATCTTAATGCTGGATTAGTTTAATATTTTGTCTTCTCCAGATGTTAACTGATGGACTGGAGTGCTGTGATGTTTTTATTCTGACGGCACCCATTCACTGCAGAGCATCCATTGCTGAGACACTGATGAAGACACACACTCGGATGAACAGAGTGATATTTCTGACTGAACTATTCCTTTAACATCTGTATGTCTCTCAACACAAACACTGCAGTATTAGCTGATGTTTCTGAAGGACGTGTGATTAGGGTTGGGTACCGTTCACATTTGAACCGGTACGGTACCGGAACCTTTTTTTGGTACTTTACTCTCTGTGTAATAACAAAAACATTTATTTCAGTCAAAAAGTAACTCTCAATTTAAACATTTTGAACAATAGGGCACTACTATTTATTATTTCCCAGATTTTTTTTCTTCTGATAATCAAATGAAAGCTTGAAGCATTTATTTAAAATGTTAATCAACTGAAAATTAAAACCTTAAATTTTTTGGCAAACAAACAGATGTTTACTGTTAAAATAATACATGGTAGAACAAAATAGTTTTAATAATAATTGTATTTTTTTCTACAATTATGTGGTTAATGTGCTTGTAATAAAAATTTGTATCCTTTAATTATTTAAATTAGTCAGTGAATGGAATATATGTAGACGTACATTACACTGTACAAAAGTAATGTATTTCTGTTACATGTTAAACCTCACTGTTGCATTGACGTTTATGTGTGTATGTATACAGTATGATATGATGCTCGTTTTCTCAGATGAAACTGTAAATTCTCATGAAGTGACTCACAGCCTCGTGAACATCACCGCGAGTTCACGTGTGCTTCAGTATTTGTGTAGTAAACAAAACCAGGTCTCTGCCATTCATACACACCGAGGCTAACGGAACATGCAGGATTCATATTTAAACCGTCTTTTTGCGTTTTAATATTCACACACTAGTTCATATCGCATAAAGAGTTGCAGGGGTGACATCATGCATACTCTCGTATGCGCGCTCAAATGCGGTATCGAAACCAGGTACCGAATGATTCAATGTGAATCGACACAATTCGGTTGGTTCCCCTTTAAAAGTACTGAGTTCGGTACCCAACCCTACGTGTGATGCTGTAGCTCCTCACCTGGATGAGTTAATGAGATGCTGTTGTGTGTTTCTGGCCGGGTTCAGTAACACAACGACACACCTGAGTGACACGGAAACAAGCACTGCGTTCACTGCACGAGTCCATTAATAGACCTAAATCATCAACTTATCGTTAAATTTTCATTAAAAGCTGGTTAATGCTCTTTTTACACTTAACAACACCTACTGTAGAAAACACCAGCAACATGTTCTCAATCAGGTCGATGCCATAATTTTAATTTAATATATTTTATGTCTTTCCACAAAAATCCTACTTAAACTAAATAATAATAAAAAAAATATTTTTGAGAACTAATTATGAGTGCAAGGCTCTGAACAAGACTGTTCAACACCACTCGTGACATATTAAACAAGATAAAGGTCAATATGCATTCATTAACTATATATGCTAACTAAATAAATATGATCTTTATGCATGTTATGATCTCACCCAGCCGGATAGGCCACCGTTCCTGAACACGGATCGCATGTTAAAGCACTGTTTCCCGCAGTCGTGATGCCAAGAACTTTCTCTAGATTCACCTGAGACGATAGGAAGAACATGAACTAATCAATAATACATACACTCACAGGGGGCAAAATACAGATCACGGGATTACACAGACATCAAAACACATATATGTGTGTGTGTATGTATATATATATATATATGTGTGTGTATGTATGTATGTATATATATATATATATATATATATATATATATACACAGGTGCTGGTCATATAATTAGAATATCATCAAAAAGTTGATTTATTTCACTAATTCCATTCAAAAAGTGAAACTTGTTTAATGTATACATTCATTCCACACAGACTGATATATTTCAAGTGTTTATTTATTTTAATTTTGATGATTATAAGTGACAACTAATGAAAACCCCAAATTCAGTATCTGAGAAAATGTGAATATTGTGAAAAGGTTCAATATTGAAGACATCTGGTGCCACACTCTAATCAGCTAATTAACTCAAAACACCTGCAAAGGCCTTTAAATGGTCTCTCAGTCTAGTTCTGTAGGCTACACAATCATGGGGAAGACTGCTGACTTGACAGTTGTCCAAAAGACGACCATTGACACCTTGCACAAGGAGGGCAAGACACAAAAGGTCATTGCAAAAGAGGCTGGCTGTTCACAGAGCTCTGTGTCCAAGCACATTAATAGAGAGGCGAAGGGAAGGAAAAGATGTGGTAGAAAAAAGTGTACAAGCAATAGGGATAACCGCACCCTGGAGAGGATTGTGAAACAAAACCCATTCAAAAATGTGGGGGAGATTCACAAAGAGTGGACTGCAGCTGGAGTCAGTGCTTCAAGAACCACTACGCACAGACGTATGCAAGACATGGGTTTCAGCTGTCGCATTCCTTGTGTCAAGCCACTCGAACAACAGACAGCGTCAGAAGCATCTCGCCTGGGCTAAAGACAAAAAGGACTGGACTGCTGCTGAGTGGTCCAAAGCTATGTTCTCTGATGAAAGTAAATTTAGCTTTTCCTTTGTAAATCAGGGTCCCAGAGTCTGGAGGAAGAGAGGAGAGGCACAGAATCCACGTTGCTTGAGGTCCAGTGTAAAGTTTCCACAGTCAGTGATGGTTTGGGCTGCCATGTCATCTGCTGGTGTTGGTCCACTGTGTTTTCTGAGGTCCAAGGTCAACACAGCCGTATACCAGGAAGTTTTAGAGCACTTCATGCTTCCTGCTGCTGACCAACTTTATGGAGATGCAGATTTCATTTTGCAACAGGACTTGGCACCTGCACACAGTGCCAAAGCTACCAGTACCTGCTTTAAGGACCATGGTATCCCTGTTCTTAATTGGCCAGCAAACTCGCCTGACCTTAACCCCATAGAAAATCTCTGGGGTATTGTGAAGAGGAAGATGCGATATGCCAGACCCAACAATGCAGAAGAGCTGAAGGCCACTATCAGAGCAACCTGGGCTCTCATAACACCTGAGCAGTGCCACAGACTGATCGACTCCATGCCACGCCGCATTGCTGCAGTAATTCAGGCAAAAGGAGCCCCAACTAAGTATTGAGTGCTGTACATGCTCATACTTTTCATGTTCATACTTTTCAGTTGGCCAAGATTTCTAAAAATCCTTTCTTTGAATTGGTCTTAAGTAATATTCTAATTTTCTGAGATACTGAATTTGGGGTTTTCATTAGTTGTCAGTTATAATCATCAAAATTAAAAGAAATAAACACTTGAAATATATCAGTCTGTGTGGAATGAATGTATACATTATACAAGTTTCACTTTTTGAATGGAATTAGTGAAATAAATCAACTTTTTGATGATATTCTAATTATATGACCAGCACCTGTATGTGTATATTGTGTGTGTGTGTGTATATATATATATATACACACACACATATATATATATATGGGTCAATGATGTGACACTACTTTTTTGAGTCCATATGGTTTAATTAAATTTAAAGGGTTACATTTTCAAAATAACTATGCAAATTAATTGGATACATTCTCTTTTTTGCAGGGGTGACATCATGCATACTCTCGTATGCGCGCTCAAATGCGGTATCGAAACCAGGTACCGAATGATTCAATGTGAATCGACGCAATTCGGTTGGTTCCCCTTTAAAAGTACTGAGTTCGGTACCCAACCCTACGTGTGATGCTGTAGCTCCTCACCTGGATGAGTTGATGAGATGCTGTTGTGTGTTTCTGGCCGGGTTCAGTAACACAACGACACACCTGAGTGACACGGAAACAAGCACTGCGTTCACTGCACGAGTCCATTAATAGACCTAAATCATCAACTTATCGTTACATTTTCATTAAAAGCTGGTTAATGCTCTTTTTACACTTAACAACACCTACTGTAGAAAACACCAGCAACATGTTCTCAATCAGGTCGATGCCATAATTTTAATTTAATATATTTTATGTCTTTCCACAAAAATCCTACTTAAACTAAATAATAATTAAAAAATGATTTTTGAGAACTAGTTATGAGTGCAAGGCTCTGAACAAGACTGTTCAACACCACTCGTGGCATATTAAACGAGATAAAGGTCAATATGCATTCATTAACTATATATGCTAACTAACTAAATATGATCTTTATGCATGTTATGATCTCACCCGGCCGGATAGGCCACCGTTCCTGAACACGGATCGCATGTTAAAGCGCTGTTTCCCGCAGTCGTGATGCCAAGAACTTTCTCTAGATTCACCTGAGACGATAGGAAGAACATGAACTAATCAATAATACATACACTCACAGGGGGCAAAATACAGATCACGGGATTACACAGACATCAAAACACTTATTATATCAGTACATATATATTATATATTATTATATGTATGTAGTTGTATGTGTATATATATATATATATATATATGTATTTGTGTATGTATACAGTGTGTGTGTGTGTGTTATATATACATGTGTGTAATATTAGATTTAAATATAATATAATATATATGGGTCAATTATGTGACACTACTTTTTTGTGTCCATAAGGTTTAATTAAATTTAAAGAGTTAAATTTTCAAAATAACTATGCAAATTAATTGGATACATTCTCTTTTATTGTAGACTAAGTCTAAAATATCTGGTTTTAATAAATTTTGAGAGAATATTTGGGGGATTATTGCAAAAATGTCAATGTGTAAAACCGTAAAAACCCAAAAATGTATCTTGAAATTCTCGATAAAACATCAGATAACCGTATATTAGTACCATTTAATAGTAAATAAAAGTAATGTTCTGAATATTATAATATTCCTTAATAAAGGAATGTCACTCTCTAATGAACAATTTATGGCTATTACAAAGTTTTAAATACGGATATTTTTCTTCAAAAGCGCATTGATTCACTTCAGGAGGCCTTTATTAACCCCCGTGGAGAGCTGTATGGGGAACTTTATTTATGAAAGTTTATTGGACTATTGAATATCACCCATTCACTATTAATCACTTACTGATAAAAACACATATAGCCGGAATCACTTTAAGTCGCTTAGGATAAAAGCGTCTACAAAATGCATACATTTAAATGTAAATATCACATGTATTCATTTGAAAGAAGAAAGGCATATACTGTACACAGATGGCTTAAAGGTGTGTGTGTGTGGGGGGGGGGGGGGGGTCATGGAGAAATGTTAATTTTTTGATGTACTATCCCTTTAAGCAATCATATACTATAATGTAATATACATAAATGATTTAATAACGTAGCAGAAGGAAGTGGGCGAGTACATATGAACAAATTCTGTGATAAAAATGTTAACCAAAGATTACAATATACATCTGTAAAATACATTTAAAAATGAATATGATATAAAAGCCCAATTTTTCCACAATAGATGCCACAATACAATACGAGACACGAGTGTACTGTTAGTCACTATGATGATTTCTTGGTGAATGTAATATTTAATATTTCTAAATCTTTGGCGGTTACACCATTTGACATTTCCATGTACATTCAGTCTTAACTTTTGTAAAAAATATGGTACATATGCCTTTTTAATTACATAAAATCAACATAAACACGCTATGTCAATTTTTAAATACCTGATGCATGCTTTTAATAAAAGTTCTTGAATTTCTCATCTTGCCAACCCCTTTTTGTCACTGACCCATATATATATATATATATATATATTTATTATTATTACTATGACAATAAAAAGCAGTTATTTCCATGCGTTTGTTTTTTCAAACTGTATTTAGTGGAAAACAACTGATCTAAAGAGAGCAAGTTAATTAACTTCACTGTTGTTTAATGACATTATCGTAGTTTCTCAGAACTAACGATCTTACACTGATTCACGAGCTCAAAGTCAACACTGAATGTGCTGATGTGTTTAAGAGGTCCGATATCAGGGACTCTCGAGTGATGTTAACACATGAAAGAGTCAGAAAAACACTGACAACATCAACATGAAAACATAGATTAACTTCACACGAGATAATAAACTAAACACAGTCAGAAACAGATCAAAGGAGGCGGCTTGATCAATTTGTTACAGTGATGGAACGTTTGATAGTTGTTACAAACGCCTGGCTGTTGTTGATACATTGTGGCGCGGCACTGAAGCGCAGCGCTACATTAAGAACGTTACCTTGCTGGACACACTCTCTTTGATGTTGCCGCTGCGGGTCTTTCTGAGTTTGATGGACGGGGAGCGCAGGAGACTCTTAAAGCGACTCTTGATGGTGAAAGCCTCCATGTCCCTCAGACTCCTGCATTCACACTCGACTCGAGCGAGGTAAACTCTGGTAAAACACCACAGTAATCTCAAGCGTGTTTGAATCTCCAGACGGACAACTAACAGCGGCGACTAATCAAGCGATCTGATTGGCCCTCTGTGAACGCATGACGTTGTCAAGCTGTGATTATATATTCATGAGTGTGATAAAGACACAACTTTAAAGAAGATTTTCAATCATATTTTCAATATTCACCCGTATGCATGAAGTTAAAAAGAGAACAAAAACGTCGGTAAAATAGATTTGTGAAAAGAGAAAAATAATAAATATTAAAATTCTAGAGTAAAGAATACTACCACATTTTGGCTAAATTATGCTGTTTACATATCAACACACCAAAAAAGGACCAAAATGTTGCCCTAAGACGCGTTGTTATGGTTTGTTAACTAAAACCACACACATAAAAAGTGTATTGCTTGAATCATAATTCAATAACACGGTATGCAGTTAATTAAAATAATGTGATCCTGGAGCACCAGATTTGTCATAAAGAGATCATGAGATTTATGCAATCATCTAAATAAATAATATTTCACATTGATGTATATGTTTGTGATAATTATTTAAAAATCTGGTGCAAAGAAATGCTAAATATGTCCAAGATCGTCTGTTAAGTTGTTCAAATTAAATTCTTAGCAAAAAATGCATACTTGAACAATTAATAATTAACGTAGTTGATATATAATTATCGGTAGACCATGATCTAATGATCTAATGATTTTGGCATCACTAAATAAAAATGTATAATTTTGACCCATATCAATGTATTGTTGGTTATTGCTACAAATATAGCTGTGCTAGACATTACAGTGTTGATGAAGTCACTATGAAATGTTAACTTAAGATACTGTAACAATCATAAACATGTCACTAATGTGACAGTGTTGATGATAGGTTACGTATGGAACATGTTTAACTAAGGACTTGTAACAAAAATCGTAAATGTGACTTATAACGAGTGTATGCGAAGGTTACTATGCTGAAATGTAACATCATAAATGTCACTGCTATAACAGTGTTGTGAAGGTTACTATGGAAATGTAACAATCTGTTACATCGTAAATGTCACTTGTGACGGTGCTGTGAAGGTTACTATGGAAATATAACAAGTACTGTAACATCATAAATGTCACTTGTGACAGTGTTGTGAAGGTTACTATGGAAATGTAACAAGGACTGTAACATCGTAAATGTCACTTATAACGGTGTTGCGAAGGTTACTATGGAAATGTAACATCATAAATGTCACTTATAACGGTGTTGCGAAGGTTACTATGGAAATATAACAAGTACTGTTACATCGTAAATGTCACTTGTGACGGTGCTGTGAAGGTTACTATGGAAATATAACAAGTACTGTTACATCATAAATGTCACTTGTGACGGTGCTGTGAAGGTTACTATGGAAATATAACAAGTACTGTTACATCATAAATGTCACTTGGGACAGTGTTGTGAAGGTTACTATGGAAATGTAACAATTACTGTTACATCGTAAATGTCACTTGTGACGGTGCTGTGAAGGTTACTATGGAAATATAACAATTACTGTTACATCATAAATGTCACTTATAACGGTGTTGCGAAGGTTACTATGGAAATGTAACAATTACTGTTACATCGTAAATGTCACTTGTGACGGTGCTGTGAAGGTTACTATGGAAATATAACAAGTACTGTTACATCATAAATGTCACTTGTGACGGTGCTGTGAAGGTTACTATGGAAATATAACAAGTACTGTTACATCATAAATGTCACTTGGGACAGTGTTGTGAAGGTTACTATGGAAATGTAACAGGTTACAAAAATGTAACAAGTAGTGTAACTATTTCAGTTACTTTATTAAAGTATTAAATTTGATTACTAAATTTCTAATAACTGTTAATGGTGTAGAAACATGTAAAGCTACAGAACTCAACACTGATTACTGTCAGACTTCATCACTTTAATTAAGATTATAATCGTTTCTTTAGCTGCTCGTTTACTTTGAGCTCATTCTGAGGTTAATACAGATTTAAAATCATAATATATAGTTGAACAGCTATGATACTGTTTTAAAATCAAATCTTTGCATAGTTATGACAGCATCTAACGAAGCCTTGAAAACACATTTAATCTTATACAAATTAATAAAGCATAAACATAAACCCAAATTAGTTCTGTCCTCCTGAAACATTCCTGTCTCATATTTTAAAGCAGTCAATGCAATTTATGAAAGATATCAATCATATCTGTGTGTGTGACAATATTCAGATGTTATCATAACTGTGATTTAGCTACACTGTAACTGATTAGGTTTTTAATTACGTAATTTAGTATTTAATGTAATATATATATTATATATATATATATATATAATAAACTGTTAATTTGAGTTCAGCTAGCAGCCAAGGCAACATTTCTCATTTTAATTTAGTTTAACTTCTCTTCACGTACTTAAATAACTAAAACCAATAAATAAAAAAGACATATTTGAAAAAAAACTAATAAAAATGACAAAAACACAACAAAATTTGTGAAAACAAAAATTCTAAATATTTTCAATAAATGATAATAGTATATCAAGTTATTAACATTACATTAATAAACACTACTGTCATGAATGCACTTAAAAAAAATTGTTTACGAAATTTAATCAAATCAAAACTGCAGTTTTTGTTAATATTAGACATTTTTGTGTTAATGCATGATTTTATAATTTTCTGTCAGTTTCATGTTTAACTTGCATTAAAAAGTGTTGCTACATTTATAAAAGCAAGACATTTACACGGATTCACATTTTTATTTAAGCACAATATCATAATATCCACTCAATTCTGATGCCATTTCATTCAGATGAAGAATCCACATAATTAACAGATGCATTAAAATCCATCTGGTTATGAATTATTGTCCAGCCGGAGCGATCAAGATTAATCCGTGATTACACACAACAGAAAACTAACACAGGCCTCATCAACCATCCATAATGATGCATAAATCATACAAATACATCGATTCTAACGATGTTAGTATTAAAGAGAAGCTGTAGAAATACCAGCCCAATGTGGGTTAAAGAGCTCATAATCCTGAGAAATATTAATTCATAATTGCTATTTACACACATTGTACACAAGCTCGTGCTGTGAAGGTGAAACACGTCCGGTTCGGTCCATCATCAAAAGCGCATTGATTCACTTCAGGAGGCCTTTATTAACCCCCGTGGAGAGCTGTATGGGGAACTTTATTTATGAAAGTTTATTGGACTATTGAATATCACCCATTCACTATTAATCATTTACTGATAAAAACACATATAGCCGGAATCACTTTAAGTCGCTTAGGATAAAAGCGTCTACAAAATGCATACATTTAAATGTAAATATCACATGTATTCATTTGAAAGAAGAAAGGGATATACTGTACACAGATGGCTTAAAGGTGTGTGGGGGGGGGGGTCATGGAGAAATGTTCATTTTTTGATGTACTATCCCTTTAAGCAATCATATACTATAATGTAATATACATAAATGATTTAATAACGTAGCAGAAGGAAGTGGGCGAGTACATTTGAACAAATTCTGTGATAAAAATGTTAACCAAAGATTACAATATACGTCTGTAAAATACATTTCAAAATTAATATGATATAAAAGCCCCATTTTTCCACAATAGATGCCACAATACAATACGAGACATGAGTTTACTGTTAGTCACTATGATGATTTCTTGGTGAATGTAATATTTAATATTTCTAAATCTTTGGCGGTTACACCATTTGACATTTCCATGTACATTCAGTCTTAACTTTTGTAAAAAATATGGTACATATGCCTTTTTAATTACATAAAATCAACATAAACACGTTATGTCAATTTTTAAATACCTGATGCATGCTTTTAATAAAAGTTCTTGAATTTCTCATCTTGCCAACCCCTTTTTGTCACTGACCCTAATATATATATATATATATATATATATATATATATATATATATATATTTATTATTATTACTATGACAATAAAAAGCAGTTATTTCCATGCGTTTGTTTTTTAAACAAACAAAAAATGTATTTAGTGGAAAACAACTGATCTAAAGAGAGCAAGTTAATTAACTTCACTGTTGTTCTAATGACATTAGTCGTAGTTTCTCAGAACTAACGATCTTAACTGATTCACGAGCTCAAAGTCAACACTGAATGTGCTGATGTGTTTAAGAGGTCCGATATCAGGGACTCTCGAGTGATGTTAACACATGAAAGAGTCAGAAAAACACTGACAACATCAACATGAAAACATAGATTAACTTCACACGAGATAATAGACTAAACACAGTCAGAAACAGGTCAAAGGAGGCGGCTTGATCCATGTCTTACAGTGATGGAACGTTTGATAGTTGTTATAAACGCCTGGCTGTTGTTGACACATTGTGGCGCGGCACTGAAGCGCAGCGCTACATTAAGAACGTTACCTTGCTGGAAACACTCTCTTTGATGTTGCCGCTGCGGGTCTTTCTGAGTTTGATGGACGGGGAGCGCAGGAGACTCTTAAAGCGACTCTTGATGGTGAAAGCCTCCATGTCCCTCAGACTCCTGCATTCACACTCGACTCGAGCGAGGTAAACTCTGGTAAAACACCACAGTAATCTCAAGCGTGTTTGAATCTCCAGACGGACCTCAGCGGCGCTAATCAGCGATCTGATTGGCCCCTGTGACGCATGACGTGTCGCTGTGATTATATATTCATGAGTGTGATAAAGACACAACTTTAAAGAAGATTTTCAATATTCACCCGTATGCATGAAGTTAAAAAGAGAACAAAAACGTCGGTAAAATAGATTTGTGAAAAGAGATTAAGAATAAATATTAAAATTCTAATAAAAATACTACACATTTTGGCTAAATATATGCTGTTTACATGAACACACGAAAAAAGGACTAAAATGTCCCTAAGACCGTTGTTATGGTTGTTAACTAAAACCACACACAAAAAAAAGTGTATTACTTGAAATAAAATAAAATAAAATAAACGGAAAGTTAATTAAAATAATGTGATCCTGGAGCACAAAACCAGTCATGAGGGTCATGAGAGTAATGCATCATCTGAATAAATAATATTTCCATTGATGTATTGGACTGTGACGTGCCTCTGGGCCCGTTCTGTGGAGCGGTACTTTGGGGATAATCATCATGGGGAACACCTGCAGAGAACTTTAAAAAGGGTTTTGGACCTAACAAGTACTGTAACATCATAAATGTCACTTGTGACAGTGTTGCGAAGGTAACTATGGAAATGTAACAAGTACTGTAACATCGTAAATGTCACTTGTGACGGTGTTGTGAAGGTAACTATGGAAATGTAACAAGTAGTGTAACTATTTCAGTTACTTTATTAAAGTATTACATTTGATTACTAAATTTCTAATAACTGTTAATGGTGTAGAAACATGTAAAGCTACAGAACTCAACACTGATTACTGTCAGACTTCATCACTTTAATTAAGATTATAATCGTTTCTTTAGCTGCTCGTTTACTTTGAGCTCGTTCTGAGGTTAATAGATTTAAAATCATAACAATATATAGTTAAATAGCTATAATACTCTTTTAAAATCAAATCTTTGCATAGTTATGACAGCATCTAACGAAGTCTTGAAAACACAATTCATCTCATAAAAATTAATAAAGCATAAACATAAACCTAAATTAGTTCTGTCCTCCTGAAACATTGCCGTCTCATATTTTAAAGCAGTCAATGCAATTTATGAAAGATATCAATCATAACTGTGTGTGTGACAATATTCAGATGTTATCATAACTGTGATTTAGCTACACTGTAACTGATTAGGTTTTTAATTACGTAATTTAGTATTTAATGTAATATATATATATATAATAAACTGTTAATTTGAGTTCAGCTAGCAGCCAAGGCAACATTTCTCATTTTAATTTAGTTTAACTTCTCTTCACGTACTTAAATAACTAAAACCAATAAATAAAAAAGACATATTTGAAAAAAAAAACTAATAAAAATGACAAAAACACAACAAAATTTGTGAAAAAAAAATTCTAAATATTTTCAATAAACGATAATAGTATATAAAGTTATTAACATTACATTAATAAACACTACTGTCATGAATGCACTTAAAAAAAAATTGTAATCAAATCAAAACTGCAGTTTTTGTTAAAATTAGACATTTTTGTGTTAATGCATGATTTTATAATTTTCTGCCAGTTTCATGTTTAACTTGCATTAAAAAGTGTTGCTACATTTATAAAAGCAAGACATTTACACGGATTCACATTTTTATTTAAGCACAATATCATAATATCCACTCAATTCTGATGCCATTTCATTCAGATGAAGAATCCACATAATTAACAGATGCATTAAAATCCATCTGGTTATGAATTATTGTCCAGCCGGAGCGATCGAGATTAATCCGTGATTACACACAACAGAAAACTAACACAGGCCTCATCAACCATCCATAATGATGCATAAATCATACAAATACATCGATTCTAACGATGTTAGTATTAAACAGAAGCTGTAGAAATACCAGCCCAATGTGGGTTAAAGAGCTCATAATCCTGAGAAATATTAATTCATAATTGCTATTTACACACATTGTACACAAGCTCGTGCTGTGAAGGTGAAACACGTCCGGTTCGGTCCATCATCAGCAGACAATGACCAGCTGGAGATATAGATGACTCCAGAGTACTCTCATGTTTACTATGGTACTGATGAGGTGATGTGTTCGTCTCTCTCTGGATCATCTGAAGTCACCAGGATCTCCAGAGTACTCTCATGTTTACTATGGTACTGATGAGGTGATGTGTTCGTCTCTCTCTGGATCATCTGAAGTGATCAGGATCTCCAGAGTACTCTCATGTTTACTATGGTACTGATGAGATGATGTGTTCGTCTCTCTCTGGATCATCTGAAGTCACCAGGATCTCCAGAGTACTCTCATGTTTACTATGGTACTGATGAGGTGATGTGTTCGTCTCTCTCTGGATCATCTGAAGTGATCAGGATCTCCAGAGTACTCTCATGTTTACTATGGTACTGATGAGGTGATGTGTTCGTCTCTCTCTGGATCATCTGAAGTGATCAGGATCTCCAGAGTACTCTCATGTTTACTATGGTACTGATGAGGTGATGTGTTCGTCTCTCTCTGGATCATCTGAAGTGATCAGGATCTCCAGAGTACTCTCATGTTTACTATGGTACTGATGAGGTGATGTGTTCGTCTCTCTCTGGATCATCTGAAGTGACCAGGATCTCCAGAGTACTCTCATGTTTACTATGGTACTGATGAGGTGATGTGTTCGTCTCTCTCTGGATCATCTGAAGTGACCAGGATCTCCAGAGTACTCTCATGTTTACTATGGTACTGATGAGGTGATGTGTTCGTCTCTCTCTGGATCATCTGAAGTGATCAGGATCTCCAGAGTACTCTCATGTTTACTATGGTACTGATGAGGTGATGTGCTCGTCTCTCTCTGGATCATCTGAAGTGATCAGGATCTCCAGAGTACTCTCATGTTTACTATGGTACTGATGAGGTGATGTGTTCGTCTCTCTCTGGATCATCTGAAGTGATCAGGATCTCCAGAGTACTCTCATGTTTACTATGGTACTGATGAGGTGATGTGTTCGTCTCTCTCTGGATCATCTGAAGTCACCATGATCTCCAGAGTACTCTCATGTTTACTATGGTACTGATGAGGTGATGTGTTCGTCTCTCTCTGGATCATCTGAAGTGATCAGGATCTCCAGAGTACTCTCATGTTTACTATGGTACTGATGAGGTGATGTGCTCGTCTCTCTCTGGATCATCTGAAGTGATCAGGATCTCCAGAGTACTCTCATGTTTACTATGGTACTGATGAGGTGATGTGCTCGTCTCTCTCTGGATCATCTGAAGTGATCAGGATCTCCAGAGTACTCTCATGTTTACTATGGTACTGATGAGGTGATGTGTTCGTCTCTCTCTGGATCATCTGAAGTCACCAGGATCTCCAGAGTACTCTCATGTTTACTATGGTACTGATGAGATGATGTGTTCGTCTCTCTCTGGATCATCTGAAGTGATCAGGATCTCCAGAGTACTCTCATGTTTACTATGGTACTGATGAGGTGATGTGTTCGTCTCTCTCTGGATCATCTGAAGTCACCATGATCTCCAGAGTACTCTCATGTTTACTATGGTACTGATGAGGTGATGTGTTCGTCTCTCTCTGGATCATCTGAAGTGATCAGGATCTCCAGAGTACTCTCATGTTTACTATGGTACTGATGAGGTGATGTGTTCGTCTCTCTCTGGATCATCTGAAGTGATCAGGATCTCCAGAGTACTCTCATGTTTACTATGGTACTGATGAGGTGATGTGTTCGTCTCTCTCTGGATCATCTGAAGTGACCAGGATCTCCAGAGTACTCTCATGTTTACTATGGTACTGATGAGGTGATGTGTTCGTCTCTCTCTGGATCATCTGAAGTGATCAGGATCTCCAGAGTACTCTCATGTTTACTATGGTACTGATGAGGTGATGTGCTCGTCTCTCTCTGGATCATCTGAAGTCACCAGGATCTCCAGAGTACTCTCATGTTTACTATGGTACTGATGAGGTGATGTGTTCGTCTCTCTCTGGATCATCTGAAGTCACCAGGATCTCCAGAGTACTCTCATGTTTACTATGGTACTGATGAGGTGATGTGTTCGTCTCTCTCTGGATCATCTGAAGTGATCAGGATCTCCAGAGTACTCTCATGTTTACTATGGTACTGATGAGGTGATGTGTTCGTCTCTCTCTGGATCATCTGAAGTGACCAGGATCTCCAGAGTACTCTCATGTTTACTATGGTACTGATGAGGTGATGTGTTCGTCTCTCTCTGGATCATCTGAAGTGATCAGGATCTCCAGAGTACTCTCATGTTTACTATGGTACTGATGAGGTGATGTGCTCGTCTCTCTCTGGATCATCTGAAGTGATCAGGATCTCCAGAGTACTCTCATGTTTACTATGGTACTGATGAGGTGATGTGCTCGTCTCTCTCTGGATCATCTGAAGTCACCAGGATCTCCAGAGTACTCTCATGTTTACTATGGTACTGATGAGGTGATGTGTTCGTCTCTCTCTGGATCATCTGAAGTGATCAGGATCTCCAGAGTACTCTCATGTTTACTATGGTACTGATGAGGTGATGTGCTCGTCTCTCTCTGGGTCATCTGAAGTCACCAGGATCTCCAGAGTACTCTCATGTTTACTATGGTACTGATGAGGTGATGTGCTCGTCTCTCTCTGGATCATCTGAAGTCACCAGGATCTCCAGAGTACTCTCATGTTTACTATGGTACTGATGAGGTGATGTGTTCGTCTCTCTCTGGATCATCTGAAGTCACCAGGATCTCAGGAACGAGGCTGAATCTTGGTGAAGGACTGCAGGATTACGTCGGGCAAGCGTCTGTTCACCACTAAACACAGAGAAAGTGCTCTCATATTAACTGATGACAGCTGTATTTAAGGGTTTCTGCAGCTAAAACATAAGGCTTTTTAACACCTGCACAAATAAATGTAATCCCATATGAGTGGTGTAGGGCGATGTCTATCTATAGTAACATATTAAAGCATAAAATTACTGTAAAAAGCATGATTTTCACAAAAACAAAAACTTGTATAAAATAATGCACTTCACATTTCAGCCTTTAAACTGTGTTTAAGAGTCAAAAGTAGTAATTATTATATTAATTGAAACAATTATGATCAATAAATTAGTATATTAATTAATTAACATGTATATTAGTGCTGTCGAATGATTAATCACATCCAAAATAAAAGTTTTTGTTTACATGTGTACTGTGTATATTTATTATGCATATATAAATACACACACACATTTAGAAAATATTTACATGTATATATTTATATTCAAATAATTTAATTTATATGCAAATATATTTAAAATATAAACATAACACTTTTTTATTAAATGCATAAGCATGCATGTGTGTCTATTTCTATATACACGTAATAAATACACACATATATTATGTAAACAAATACTTTATTTTGGATACAATTAATCATTTGACAGCTCTAATATAAATACATTTGACAGTTTATATCTTTATAATGCATTATATTCTCATCGATCCACAGCTGTGTGTGTTTTCAGAGTAAAACAGTACAGAGTAGATGTTTAACTCAAACCGTTGCAGTCTGTCAGTCATATAATGGAAGTGAATGGGCTCCACGGCTTCGAGAGTCAAACAAACATACACAGACAAAACCAAATTAAACCCTGTGTCTCGTGACGATACGTTGAGGTCTTAAAGGGATAGTTCACTGTCAAAAATTCTGTCATCATTTACTCATCCTCAAGTATTCATACAGGTTTGGAACGACTTGAGACTGAGTAAATGATGATAGAGTTTTCATTATTGGGTGCACTGTCCCTTTAAGACACGAAGCAATCAGTCTGTGCAAGAAACTGATATAATTTTTACCTCCGATCCGTGCATGCGTCTACTATCGCAGAGTATAGATATGTATAGTTACCCCATTCAACCGTACGTATAGCGGCGCATAGAAACAGTGGCTAATGAGGTATCTATGTATATATATCTATGTGCCAGAGCAGGTTGGCGCGTCCCGCGCCTGATGTTGATTGCAGCGGATCTGAGGTGAGAATGATATAAATACTGTTCAGTTTCTCGCACAGACCGATCGTTTCGTGTCTTTAGACCTCGATGTATCGTCACGAGCCGCAGGGTTAATTTGGTTTTGTCTGTGTATGTTTTTTTGCTCTCGAAGCCGTGGAGCCCATTCACTTCCATTATATGACTGACAGACTGAGTTAAACATCTTCGTTTATGTTCTACTGAAGACACAAAGTCAGCTGCATCTCGGATGCCCTGCAGATAAACATCACATTTATATTTTTAGGTGAACTGTCCCTTTAAATACCGGTCCGTGTTTGTTTAGTGGCGCTGGCTACAAACACAGTTAAAGTGATGAGCAATGAAGCTGCGAGGATGTGTTTCGACCCGCCACGATATCAGAGCTGACCACCACAAACAGATTTATCCAAAAGGCTTAGACTTCGTTGAATAAACATGAGCACCGCACGTGTTTTATATCACTGTATTTCTGAAGCAAACCGACAGTCTTTAGAACATATAAAGCATCGTTTGTGAGATCAATGCTGCTGTTGAAAACCTCAAGTTCTCCCGCTTTAAAGCGCCTCCTGCTGGCAGAGGACGAATTTGCATTTTTAATAAACCCGTCTGTATACGCAGCAAACATATTTAGCTTGTTATCAAATCTAGAGGGACTTTGCTGCTGTTGTCGATTCTTTGAGGAAGTCTACCAGAAGTTACGTTTGGGCCACAAAGTAACGTTTGTTTATGTTTTTGCCGTGTACTGAACATGCACATTCATTCCCTGCCAGCAGGAGGCGCTTTCGGGGCGGCAGAACGGTAACGGATTTGCTTACCACCAGATTTCGCTAAATGTTTATCATAGCCCTTTTGAAGTGTATTGGTCACGCTGAGCCATATCGCAATTCTGGTCAAATTTAAGACCTCTCGCGATCATAATTCAGATCCAGAGCCTCATCAGCTCCTGTTAGAGTCGATCCATCATGAGCTCACCTGACTGACTGTGTGCAGGCGTCTCTGAAGGACTTCTGGGTAATGAAGGAGCTTGTTCTAATTCGGTTCCTGTCACTGGAAGAAGAGTCATAAAAACACATGTTAGTTTGGGCCGGATTTATGCATAGGCGGTCTAGACACGTGCCTATGCTCATTCGTCCGGGGGGGGGTCCAAACACAACAACAATACATATAATATCTTTGTTATTGTTATTTCTCAGTAGCGAGGTTCTTGAAGCAGTTCAACTTAAAGATTGGCTGTTACTCTGCTGCTGAGAGATGCACAGACGCAGGTATTCACATGCACTTCATAACTTAATAACTGCATTAATAACTATGGATCAAGACTCTGTTATTAGCTCTATAATGACGTTGCAGCGGAAGGTTTCGGATGAGGTGCACAAAAAATGAGTTCAACACATCAATTGTCTTAAAATAAATAACCTGAACAATGTCTGGTGTGGTTATATACGCCGTTAAAATTATTAGAGAAATAATGCACTCCCGAAGTGGTAATGTGGCCACGACGCTGGAACTCAAACATTAATTAAACTAATTAAGACGTTTGATTTGCTTGGGTGGTAATATATTAAATAAGGAGGAGGCAAAAATGTGTTTAGCCTGTGTCACGATAAGAGGTAAATCCGGCTCTAATCATGTGTTCATCCATTTCTAAAGCCTCTAATTGATCGAATGTTGCTGTTGAACCGGTTTCACTCGATCTCCTCATGTCTTCTGTCTCCAGTAAAAGCTCTTTTAGTGTAATCGTGTCAAATCTGGACTGGTTTTGATCAGAATAACTGCAGTCGTATCTCCAGATGAACACTTTCTGAACACAGCTTTACTTGATTCTCCATCAATCATGTTTCAGTCTCAAATCTGATCATCAGGATCTTCTGAGGAGCGTTTGTTTCTTCATCTCTCAATCAGCATGTGTTATATACAACCTCATCTTAATATTATTGGAGATATAGAGCGACCGCTGATATCATTTAGTGTCAGCTTTACTGTTATAAAGATCTCACTGATTTACATCACAAGCATCAGAATTGCACATGTTTTATTTCACATATTCTCACTATATCAGACTACGTATATGAGGCATAAAAGCATACATGTGTCCCTGTAGCACAGAAGCAGTCATAAGCAGCACAGCTATATTTGTAGCAATAGACAACAATACATTGTATGAGTCAAAATTATACATTTTTCATAGTATGACAAAAATCATTAGATATTAAGATCATGTTCCTACCGTAAATATATCAACTTAACTATTGATTAGTAATATGCATTGCTAAGAATTCATTTGAACAACTTTAAAGATGATTTTCTCAATATTTAGATTTTTTTGCACCAGATTTTCAAATATTGTCCAAACCATACATCAATGGAAATATGATTTATTCAGCTTTCAGATGATGCATACATCTCATGACCCTTATGACTGGTTTTGTGCTCCAGGGTCACATTTGCAGTTTTTAAATTATATTTTAGGTTCAATAAACTCTTCAATCTCAAAATATTATATTTTTCTTACTATTATTTTCAGGGTTTTCAGGGTTAAGATCCCTACACACACTCGCGCGCACACACACTCACACAAACACGCACGCAGCACACACACGTGGACTCAGACTCGCACACACACGTGCACTCAGACTCGCCCACACACTCGCGCGCACACACACACACACACGCGCTCACATACACGCGCACTCAGACTCGCACGCACACACACTCACACACACACACACACACACACACAAACACTCCCACACTCTCACACGCACACAAACACCCACACATGCACACACACACGCACGCACACACACACTCTCTCACACTCTCACACACACACTCTCTCTCACACACTCTCTCTCACACATCACACACACACGCACGCACACACACTCTCTCTCTCACACACACACACACCTCTCTCTCACACACACACACTCTCTCTCACACACACACACACGCACGCACACACACTCTCTCTCTCACACACACACACTCTCTCTCTCTCTCACACACACACACTCTCTCTCTCACACTCTCTCTCACACACACGCACGCACACACTCTTCTCTCACACACACACACACACACGATTTACCGTCTGTACCGGAGCGCTGTGAGATCAGAGTCTGATAATGAGAATGCTGACGAATCAGCGCTCGTTTCTTGGCCATCAGAGATGTGCCGTGATCCTCGAGAGCCCCGATCATCAGTCGAGCCTGAGACAGAGCAACAACACGTCAATGAAGCTGAGATCTGAGGAGGAGAAGCAGTGGGTTTATCACGCACCTCTCGGAGCAGGTCTGTAGTCCTCATCATGACGTGTTCTTCCATCCCCAGCGTCCTCTTCAGCGACTCTAAACCCTGCTGCAGCTCAGCGTGCTGCTTGCGTTTTCTCAGCGTTTGATTCAGACGCCATGTTCGCATATACAGCGACAGATCAGACATCAGCCGCACGGGATGATGGGCCGCTGCGACCGAGTTACATTTCAGCTGGACAAAATATGAAGATCAGGTTATACTGACACACAACAGGTTATGATGATATTATAATAGCACATTAATGGAGTGTTTTAGTTTCAATGAACTCTTCCATTTCTAAATATTATATTTCTTACTATTATTTTCATATGTCAGGGTTAAGATCCCTAAACACACACTCACTCACTCACTTGCACACACACACACACACTCACTCGCACGCTCACTCACTCACTCGCACGTACGCTCGCAAGCACGCTCGCGTACACACACTCAACAGATGCACGCACTTAACACACATGAACACAACTCTCGCACACTCAAAACTACACACACTTCACACACAACGCACTAACACACACTCATGGCACGCACACACACTCACTCACTCGCACGCACGCTCGCAAGCACGCTCGCACACACACACACACACACACTCAAACACATGCACGCACTCACACACATGAACACACTCTCACGCACACTCAACACACACACACATAGCACACACACACACGCACACACACTCATGGCACGCACACACACGCACGCATACACACACACACTCTCTCTCTCTCACACACACACACATTCTCTCTCTCACACACACACACACACTCGCACTCAACACACACACACTACTCTAACACACACCTCTGGTGTGACTTTAAATAAATATGGGTACAGTCCTTTCATACATTTCAAAACTGTTGAAACAGAGGTGGAAATACAATTTATAAGTACATGAATTGTGTTTCCATCTTTGTTCCATCTTTTACATTTCACTATGGATTATATTCTGTATAATTGAGTATGTGAGGAATAAAAGAACCTTGAAGCTTGTTGGCACAGTTTGGAAGTGCCTTTTTCTCTTCTAAAGAAGGGGTGCCAGTACTTTTGTCCATATAATGAATGTACAAGTCATTAGTGTTTGGTGATGAGTTTGTGGCTCATTTAAAGTCACACCAGAGGTGTTCAGCTGCTTTCTGCAGACCAGTCAAGTTCTTCCACACTGACTGAATCATCATTTCTCTTTGATTCTTGTCTTATACACAGAGACACTGTCATGTTAGAATAGAAAAGGGTTCTGTCCAAACTGTTGCTATACAATTAGATTCCCTAGAATATCATTATATGCTTAAACATTAAGATTCATACTCATGGAAATTACTAAAGTAGTCAAACCTTTCATTAGAAGGGGTGCCAATACTTTTGGCAATTTAGTGTATATAGCAACTCAAATAAGTGTTGCTCTCCACAGAAAATCACCTCACAATACCTCAGTGAGCTAAAGAAAGAAAAGAGACTCACAAGCCACTGATGCGGAGCCGCTTGCTGTGTCCTCCTGAAGAGAAGAGAGATGTTTAACGAACAGAGCGAGTAACAGCAGCTGAATGAATCGATCTGATGCTCTCGGAGACTCACCGTCTGGCCTTGTCTCTCAAGAGACTGACGTTCATCTTCTCATCGTGCTCCTCGAACGTCTCGATGTCTACTTCATCCTCGCTGTACCACTCGTTCTAGGATCCAAACACAGCACAATCTGAGAAACTCTTCCGGATGATTCGACCGAAGGCTGATATTAGAGACTAACTTCAGCATTTAATTTGGGTATATATGCAATCAGGATATGTTAATCATAATATACGTGACTCTGGAGCACAAACTAGTCATAAGCAGCGCAGGTATATTTGAAGTAATAGACAATAATGCATTGTGTGGGTCAAAATGATACTTTTTATGTTATGACAAAAATCATTAGATATTAAGATCATGTTCCTACCGTAAATATATCAAAACTTAATTATTGATTAGTAATATGCATTGCTAAGAACTTAAATTGAACAATTTTAAAGATGATTTTCTCAATATTTAGATTTTTTTGCACCAGATTTTCAAATATTGTCCAAACCATACATCAATGGAAATATTATTTATTCAGATGATGCATAAATCTCATGACCCTCGTGACTGGTTTTGTGCTCCAAGGTCACGTATTACAATACGCAAACAAATATTAAAATTGCACTTAAGGCAGCTTTTATTTAAAAAAATAATAATATTTAATACAAATGTATAACTTTTCAATGATATAATTGTTTTTATGCTACTAAAGTTATGATATCAGTGAATGTTATAACTTCTCATGACAGTTTTACTCAAACATACTTTAAATACATATGATTAATATGCAATATAATATGTGTATTTATCATAAAGTTTTTTTATTACTGGTGTCTTTCTGCAGCTGAATCGCAGATTAATCAATGACACGATCGATCTGTTTCTATCGACACCTTCTGATGTTCATTCGTGTTTATTGATTGGATTATAACATTGACAGAATTTGAAAGCGGAGACTTTGTTGAGATTATTAAGCTTTGTTCACACATCAGCTAAAAACAGCACGATGGATTCTGGTAGTTTAAGAGTCGATCCCAGCTCTTCAATCACTTGTAGCTGATATGTGATGCTGTCTTACGCTGTCTTCTGTGGTCCATCCGTCACTGGATTGATTGAACCGTGCAGCAGAATCGTCTGAAGCCTGTGGTATTCTCCTCCGGTTCTGGATCTCCTCGGGTCCGGGTCCAGGTGTTTTAGTGTGAGAAGGAGCGGTGAAACTCTGCGAGGCCGGTGAGGTGCTACGGCATGCGACCGGAGATCGGTCTGTCTCTTGGACATCGGGTTTGAGAGGACGATTGACGTCTGCGATCGTTTGCTCTGTTTTGACGAGGCGTGACGGGTCTTCGCTGTTCTGGTTGTCATCCGTATCATGGCAGGCCTCGATCTTAATGTGCACTGGTCTGTTCTCTGACTCAGACGGGTCAGAACCGCTCCTGGACGAAGACTCGGAGCTGTAAGACTCGACTTTAATGATGACCGGAGCTCCGTCTTCTGACAGCAGGCCACTGCGGTCTGGTTCTGGATCTTCACCTGGTTCTGTTTTAATAGAGACTGTGGTCGGGGCTTCTCTCTCTTGGCTGTTTTCAGTTGGTTTCTCGGCGGGTTCAGAAACGGTCACGCTGGGACTGATAAACATGGGCAGCTTTATTAACCTGTATCCTCCGGGAAGTAATAACGTGGAAGCTTGTCCAGTCGGTTCGAGACCCGCGCCGGTCTTGCTCTCGGCCGAAGGTGGGCATATTCTGAAGGAAATCATGCCAGCTTTACCAAGTAAACTGTTCTGTAGGCTTCCAAAGGTAAAGCCAGTGTTGCCTTGCACGGCGTGGGTTCTGGGTACGATGAACGGAAGGGGTTTAGATGAAGCTGCTGGAAACACAAACAATACGGAAAAATCCAGTCATAAATGGACTTTACTGTATAGTGCGGAATATTACAGAACTTGGCAATATTTGGAAGAATAAATCAAAACTAGTTCTCTACGTCTCTACTAGTTCCATTTAACTTGAATAAATTATAACATATATATAGCACTGTGACTAACCTGAGCCGCCGGCGCCGGTCTGCACCTGCACAGGTGCCGCTGCAGTGATGGGCACCAGCTGGATCACCTGGCCGTTAAACTGACACATGTTCACCCCCGTCATACCTGCGACCGGCTGCAGAACCACCTGCTGCCCCGGAGGAAGAGCCGAGGCCGGGAGAACCGTCTCCGCTTCGGAGAGGGGCGGAGCTACCGTGCCTGAGGTGCTGGAGAGGGGCGGGGCTACCGTGCCTGAGGCGCTGGAGAGGGGCGGGGCTACTGTGTTTGAGCCACTCCCAGGGTTAGGTAATGATGTGCGGTTTAGGATGTCTCTAGGATTAGGAACGCCAAAAGACAGTGTACGGATGATGCCATTAGGACCCCAGACCATCGCCGGAGATCGGGTAATGGGTTTACTCTGGTTCGCTTGGCTCACTAAACAAGACAAAGTAAAAATAGTTTACAGATGTTATTTACAGTGGTGGCCAAAACTATTAGAACACTAGTATTTACAGCAGCTAAAAAAAAAATTACAATTAATGGCTAAATTAATGTTTGGAAATGTAAACTGATATTTCCTACAGACACAAGACAGAAATAACGGACTTAAAACCATTTTTAGCTGCTGAAAATATGAACTAATAAATACCAGTGCTTTATTTTGGTCAAGCCAGTACACTAATTTAATCTTAATGGAATGCATCAAACTAATGATGCTTTCTAGTCATACCAGCATGATGATCATGACACACAGAAAGAGTTTAAAGGGTTAAATATGATAAACAGTGATGGGTTAAGTCAGTTATGACATTAATAATACATTTTAGGCACAATATTTTCAATATAGCAAATTAAAATCGTTCTAATGAAAGCCACAGCCGAACTGTTGAGCGTTTCTGATCGTCACACAGCAGTGATTCGTTACTGAGTGAATCATATGTTTGAACGAATCAAGCGAGTCAATGATTCAGTGACTCATTTGAATCACTTGCTTTGTTTCTGAATGAAGAGTCGTTTAACTGTTGATGAACAGACTTGGTCAATAAAACTCGCCGACACTTATTTAGATTATCATATAATTTATAACAAAAAATTAAATATCCGTTAAAACACATTAATATCCATTTATGATTATCATGCAATGTTGAGTCAAAATATCTCAACTTTTTGTATTCAATTTAGACACATCATGTAATTAATTATTAATGGCTATGCATACATTAGTGTTCAGTGTCTCGTACCGGGGTGTTTTGAGGGATGGATCGCTGGAGCGGGGTCTCGGGTCTGAAGTGTTTTGGAAAGCATTCGTCGGGTGTTTTGAGGCCGTGGTTTTATTCTGCCAGTGACATTCGCTGCCAGACGATTGGCTGGATGCAGCGCTCCAACCCGGCCCAGGATCAGTTTAGCCTGAGCGTATGTTTTACCATTGACCTGAAACCAAGGAAGAGAGCTTCACGCTTAACGATCTGAGCTCAAACGCTAATTTAGAGCAAGACTTTACCTTTATCGGTCCAGAACGCACTGGCGTCTTCTTGTCAGCCTTCAGATGACCCGCAGGAGCGATGCGGGACAGAAGAGGAAAGTGCTGCTTCGTCTGTTTCTCATCAGGTGTGTTCGTCTCTAGCACCTGCAGGTTCTCGTTAACATTCAGTTGATTGGCTTTCTGAGCGGAAGAGCCGCTCGGATGGGACGCCCCGTCTCGTTTCTTCCCGTTCCGCCTCGGCTCACAAGTCTTTTCCGGCGGCGTCTGGCCGAGGGACACGAAGACCTTGTAAGTCAGCGTGGACCCGCACTCGTCTTTCTTCAGGTCTTTGGAGAGGAGCTCTACTTTGTAGATGTCGATGTGGACCAGCGGTGCGAGGTGGTTCGTGCCGATGCAGCGGAAGAGTTCTTTGAGCACCAGCGACCGATGGGTCTCCCAGTTACACCCCGAGATGATCTCCAGCACTTTAATGGGCTCCGGCTCGCCTAAAAACACAACAAGTACATGTGTGACCCTGGAGCACAGAACCAGTCATGAGATGAATGCATCATCTGAATAAATCATATTTCCATTGATGTATGGTTTGGACAATATTTTAAAATCTGGTGCAAAAAAATCTAAATATTGAGAAAATCATCTTTAAAGTTGTTCAAATTAAGTTCTTAGCGATGCATATGACTAATCAATAATTAAGTTTTGATATATTTACGGTAGGAACATTATCTTAATATCTAATGATTTTTGTCATACTAGAAAAATGTATAAATTTGAGCCATACAATGTATTGTTGATATTGCTACAAATATAGCTTTGCTGCTTATGACTGCTTGTGTGCTCCAGGCTCACAAATTTTTGTGATTTGTGATTTTGTTTTTGTCGAGCATCATGCTTTATGCCTCATATACGTAGTCTGATATAGTGAGAATATGTAAAAAAAATAAAATAATAATTTGCTCAAAAATAATATTTTGCTGCAGATGCTGCTGCTCGTGATGTAAATCAGTGAGATCTTAACAACAGTGCAGCAGATACTGACATTAAATGATCTAAATATCAGTCTATATCTGCAATAATGTCTTATTAAGATGAAATTGATCCAAACACCAAACACAATGCTAATTGAGAGATTAATAAATAAACGCTCCTCAGAAGATGTGAGATGAAGATCATTCCTCCGCCGAGGAACAGTGAAAGTTGTCCAAATTAAGTTCTAAGTGAGTCATTGCGACTGAACCGAATCATTTAAACCAGTGGTTCTCAAACTTTTTACACCAAGTACCACCTCAGAAAATATTTGGCTTTCCAAGTACCACCATTATGACCAACATTAAAATGCAGTATAAATGGCTGCCCACTGCTCCGGGTGGTGTGTGTGGTGTGTGTGTGTGTGTTCACTGCTGTGTGTGTGTGCACTTTGGATGGGTTAAATGCAGAGCACAAATTCCGAGTATGTCACGTCACTTTCACTTTCAGTAGCACTATACACAGTAAAAAAAAATGTAAAAAAACCGAGTCAGTTTTAATCCGTATAAGGATATTTATTATTGTCAGCCTCTTAAAATATAGTAAATACACAGTTTGAACAGGAACACTGCACCGTGCTTTACTTCCGAGCGTAAATAAAAAACGTAATTATTCAAATTGAAGAATCATATTGTACCTAATAAGTGAAATAAAAAGCTGTACCGTACTTAAATGTTAAAAAAACTGTACTTAAATAAAGATTAAATGAAAATGTATCTTGACTTAACCATTTAAGTAACTTGCGTTTTTATTTAACGTTTAAGTAGCTACAATACAGTTTTAATTTATGATGCTTTAGAACACAGTTTTAGCAGCCTTTGTTATTTCACTTTCCTAAATAAAAAAGTACTTTAGGATTTACAAAAAACACAGACTGTATAAGTGTAACCCCCCGGTCCACACCATCCTGAACGGAGCATACTTCATCCGTTTACATTTAAATGTAGCAATGCAAAGTTAAAACAACAAATTCATAGGTCTCCCGTGTCCACCAAATGCAGCTGAAAACACACATCAGGTGCATGAGCTTGCTTGAGAGGAGCTCGCGATAATTTTTCGGTTGCTAATGATTATGGAATTAATCCGCTGACAGTAAATATGGCAGACGATCCGTAATTTGTTAAATGTTTTCTCAAGCATATATATTTATAACAATATTATTGTACATCCGGCAAATATCTTCAAAATATGGTTAAAGACATAAATTACTCAGAGACAAGTACAATATTAACATTCGCTGTATCTAGATCGTAGTACAAGCAGGGTGTGACGGTATTTCAAGTCACCAGCCATTACCTCCAACTAGTAGATTGGTTAGCTGACTAAAAATGACAGTGATGAGTGCTAAAAATTCTTCAATATTCTACTGGTGCCAGAAAATAAAACGCCGAGTGCTCAGCATGAAAAAGACGCTCAACTCAGTTTTATAAACAAATTACAAAAACAAAATGCTATTTGGTTATGAACGCGGACTTGATTTATATTTAATTCTGAGATATCCTCTGCGTACCACTAGAGGAACGTGTACCTAACAACTTTGACGAACCACTGATTTAAACGATTCATTCATTGAACGAATCACCGTCACGTTGCTCAAAGACACAATTTTTGGGGATTATTTTTGTCGAAATACACAAAAACAGGCAATATAGTGTCTTAATTAACTTCATTCATTGAACTGTTGTAGAAAATCAATATTAGGTTAATAATCATGGAGAAAAACACGCACTCTATTGAGTGTGATATTGATTATATGAAGTGGTATAAATATATAAATTTTCTGCCCACATTGTCTTGAATTTTGTGCTCATTCTACAACAGACAACAATTACGATATTATCACAGATCCCTACTTTCTGCTCTAATTTAAGACCTTTTAGGCCGTGTGTTGATTATTCTGTTTATTTCTGTTTGAAATGATCTGTTTCGTATAAAGCAGTGTAGAAGTAAAGCAGAGATTGTTCACACACGTCTCAGTAAGAGTATGAGAGAGTTTCTCCTACTGACCTGGATTCTGAGACGCAGAGAGACCCGGCTGAGACCCGGCACTGATCTTCAGTCCACAGGAGAGAACAACACCAAGACATGAAGATCAACAGAAACAGAGTGTGTGTGAGAAGAGAGAGAGAAAGAGTGTGTGTGAGAGAGAGAGAGAGAGAGAGAGAGAGGAAGAGAGAGTGTGAGAGAGAGAGAGAGAGTGTGAGAGAGAGAGAGAGTGAGAGAGAGAGTGAGAGAGAGAGAGTGAGAGTGTGTGTGAGAGAGAGAGAGAGAGAGAGAGAGAGAGAGAGTGTGTGAGAGAGAGAGATGTGTGTGGAGAGAGAGAGT
>CM049816.1:596818-619318 GCA_027422435.1 Schizopygopsis pylzovi
TGGCTCTTGCAGACTTACGGAAGGCCAGCAGGCCGCCAGCGCTGTGCTCGGAGCGGTGGATCTGGTGTTTGAAGCAGCCGCAGCTGAACATGCACTGAACGCGTCTGCAGTGAAGGGATCCTCGCGCTTCTCTGTTCAGACTGCCACAGACGCAGCCCAGACGGCAGAAGTCTTGAACACACACACCTTCCCTGACCAGCTGCGTCCTCAGCGCCTTCTGCACAGAGAGAAGCGGATCACAACTCTCTCACGGCATCGATCCCAGTACGAGAAAACATTCACTCTCCCCGATCCAGCGGGGAAAACATATTCATCTTGTTTTCTCAAACTGTCTTTACAGTCGCATTTTTATCAGCTCACACTTAAAATATTTACTTCCTGAGATTTTAAGGCAATATTTCAATAATTAAACGACACATTCAGAAGTTCTCTAAGATTGGTTACTAGTCACATGACACGCAAGTAAACAGATAAAAAAAAAAAATTAGTAACTGTTCTGTTTTTACAATTATTATTTATAATATTTCAAAATATTTTTGGTTGCGCTTTATTTTACAGTACGAGCACTTCAGTGTACCTGCCTAAGAAAGCACTGGTAATATAAGATAACGAGTTATTGCAATTACTATAATAAACACAGCGCGTGTACATGGGACTGTAAAATAAAGGTTTTTCTACAAATTACACAATTTAATATACTTTTTTTAAAATAAAAAAATAAAAGATTTTAATATTCAATATAAAATTGACTGTGTTTGTTTTTATTTTAAATGACATAATATTTAAACTTATTTATCTATATAAATAAACAAATATGTGTGAAGTTAATTTATTGAGTTAATTTAATTTATTTAGTGTTTTATTTCACTGTTTTGTAATTATTATATATAATATTATGAATTATGTTTAATAAATTAATAATTATTATTTATACAAAAAAAAGTCATAACATTTAAAATTATTTATCTATATAAATAAGCAAATATGTGTGAAGTTAATTTAATTAATGTGAGAAGTTAATTAATTATTAAGTTAATTTTTTTATTTCACTGTTTTGTAATTATTATATATAATTAATGTAATTAATTAAAAAAGATAAAAAAATTGTCATATAATATTGTGATTTATACTGCAATACGTTTAATTTCTCATTGCTATTGAAAAACCCTGCATCAGCATAAAACCGCCAGCGTCCAGCTCTAGTCAGAGTCCAGTAATCAGCGTTAGGGCTGTCAAATAAACATTCACATTTCGAATATTAAAATGCAAAAACGTAGCATTTGATTGTTATGTGTGCATCAGTCAGGCTGATCAGTGATGCTCGAGACGCCATGACGCTGTAAGCTGCATTACAGTGTTAGTAGTATATACTACAGTAAGGAACATTAATGCAGAGATGATGCTGAACCCGAGCCGGTCACACAGAACACATTTAGCACATCTTCTAGACCACTCACACGAGAGAGACGCATGTTTAGAAAGCACGTCAAATTAATGTAAGTTTGACTTTCAAAAAACATGTCTGGAGACTTTATGAGGGTTTTCTCATCACACTGCATCTGGTGATTTTAAATGAAGAAAGAATGATTGGTTTTCGGTCCTATACATACATACATGATGCCGTTTTGTTTCTAATTGTTTAAGCAACTTAATTAAATTTGGTTCAGAAACTGACCCATCTGTGACCCTCTCTGTGAAATCCAGACTTAAAGTCTCCAAATCTAATCATGAGAAAACAAGCATCAAATTTTGACATGACCTTACTCAGTCGATATTAAAGATATAAAGCTTACATTTTCACAGAATGTTCTTTACCTTATGAAGGATGATTTTGTAGGAAAAAGCAAATGACTTTAGCTGGGTTTTCACAGAGAGGGTCACATATTATTGCTTTAATAAATGTGCATTAGTAATATTTTGCTCGAAGCCCTCTTGTGGTCTCAGGAGAGACGCCAAAAGCTTTTTCCCCTCAATTGAATATTGATCATATTTAAGAACAAAATTCGAATTATAAAACAGCTATCTCCGGTTCTTGATTCTGATTGGCCGAGCCGCATTCGAAGCTGCTGTAAGTTACAAAGTAACACACCTTTGTTTACGTCTGTGTTGCTCGGCAACCGCTTTGTTGCAGCCACAACAGTTTCTGAGGAGCTACATTGTTTGGAGGAAAATACTGTTTTATTAATATCATTACATTTATTCGCTCAGGTTTTATTCTGTGAAGCGTTTTATAAAAGCAATAAGCCATGGTAACCGCTAACAACGCACCTCAGGTGTTATAAACTCACTGTACACCACGGCGTCTTGCTTGGTTTAGTTTGACAGCCCTGCAGTGTGTCTGGACGCACCTCTGCGGTCAGCAGTGCGCTCAGAGCGAAGCCGGCTCTCTCAGCGCTGATGTGAGCGGGACTCTGTCCGAGAGAGACGGCCTGCTCCTCCTGCGCCAGCAGCTCCGTGTGCTTCAGAGCGGATGAAGAGGAGCGCGCTCTGTTAAACCTCAGCGTCCGCCTCCGCCGCCGGTACCTTCCCCTGCGTCTGGAGCGAGCTCCGCCGGACGCCGCCGGACGCTGCTGAGGGAGATCTTCAGAGACGCTGCGTTTCCATCGGAGCCTCGCGGAGGCTTCCGGAGCCGTTCTAGCACCGCGTCTGCATCGCCACACTTTAGTGCGCGTCTCAAGCACACTATCTAGGGTCCTCACGTAGCTGCTGCTCTTGTCGGGCAGCTGATAGAGCACCGGAGACGCTGGAGCGCTGGATGTAAACACGGCGGCGCGCTCGCTGATCCGCTGGCCTTCGGTCTCCAGATACTCGTCCAGCAGCACCGAGGAGAACGCCGATGAGTCTGATGAGCAGCGGAAACATGAGAGAATCAGTCGAGCGATACACGAAGCAGGGCTGTTATCGTTAAGTGCTTACTGTCGGCTGCGCTCGTTAGATTAAACTTCTCCATCCAGCCTTTGATCAGATCGCTCGTCTTCCCAGCGCGCGAGACGACCGCGGCGTCTGGACACAAACAGAAATAATTATAAACTAAACAACGCTACAGTAGATTATTAATAACATGTTTTATTAACAGTAAACCTTTGCTGAGCAGTACTTTGTTTGCCAAAAATGAATTAAAAAAATAATATATATATAATTATTTTTTTTTATATATTAATTATATTGTTGATGTTTTATGCTTTAATTTGATTACCACCTTTTTTATTAAATAAACTTGTATTAAATCATAAACAACTTCTGAAAATATAAAACATTTCATAGAGCCCCGTTATTGTAAAAAACAATATGAATTTAATTGATTAGAAAAGCTTTTTGATCATTAAATTAAAAATACAAATGTTTAAATAAAAATGGAATCCAGAAAAATGTAAATTAAATATTATTTTAAAAGTAAAAAGGTTTTCATAGGGCCTAAAGTTTTTTTATTGTTATTAAATAAATAAATAATAATAACAATAGTAAGAAATACAACTTTTAATAAGTTTGTTAAATTGTGTAGATTTCATTGTTTCAATTAATGTAGCACTTTTTGATTACTAAGATTTCATTTAAACATTAATACAGAGTCCCAAAAAATGAAAATAGATGAAACTAAATATTTTCATTAATGTCAGTGATGATTCATATTAGACTCCCAAACACCGCGGAGCCGTGATCTTCACTGTTTATCTTACGAGAGGATGATGTGAGGACAGGCGAAGGCAAAGCAACGCCCAGATAATGCAGGTCTATGGGTGCCGCTGGATCCAGAAGATTCAGTTTCATCCCAACTGTGCAGAAAACAAAACACAAAACAGAAATGAGTGAACCAGACAATAACAGAGCTTCAGATGCGGCTGGTTTGATGCGTGTCGGGCAGCGTTCACCTTGTTGAAGCGCAGGATGAATGATCTGCTGGTTCTTCAGCTGCTGGAGCTGCTGCAGTAAGACCAGCTCCTGCTCACAGATCCAGTCTGCACACAACACACACACACACACACACACACACAGACAGACACACAGAGAGACACACAGACAGTCACACTTACACACAGAGAGACACAGTCACACCACACGCAGACACACAGCACACACACAGACCAGCACACACACACACACAGAGACACACACACACACACACACAACACACACACAGAGAGACACACACACACACAACACAGACACACACACACACACACACACACACACACAAAGCACACAAGAACACACAGAGAGACACACACACACACAGAACACACAGAGAGACACACACACACACACACACAACACGAACACACACACACACACGAGACACACACACACACACACAGACACACACACACACACACACACACACACACACACACAACAGACAGACACACACAACACACAACACACACACAGACACAGACAGACACACACACACACACACCACACACACACAGAGACAGACACACAGACACACACACACACACACACAGAGACACACACACACACAGAGACAACACACACACACAAACAACACACACACACACACACACAGAGACACACACACACACACACACACACACACACACACACACACACACACAGACACACACACACGAGACACACACACGAGTTCAACGTCAGAGCAGAAGACGCTCACACATAACTCCAGGTTATATTCTGTATAATTGTGTATGTGACGAACACAAATCTTGGATGATGGATGAGATGTTCAGACCTGCATCACGCGCTGGGCTCTCGGCTGGAGATGATCTCCTCGTGTCTCCAACATGAACGTCCAGCGCCTCCTGTGACACAAAGCAGCTCTCTATCAGTCTTCAGAGGAGGATAAACCAGTGCTGGTCATTCTGAGCACATGCTGCGTGAAGTCTTGCTTTAATATAGATTATAAATCACACCTGTTCTCTAGATATCACAAACTGAAAAACACTCATTACAATTAAGTCCAGAATTTGCATTCAGTTTCTAACAAGTTTCTATTTTTGCAGCAAATATTTACTATCAGCTACATGTTTCCAAACCAGGCAGAACTTTATCGCCAATTGGAGCACGTGTGATGTTTAATATGACGTGAAGATATTCGAAAAATATGTCCCTGGAGCACAGACGCAGTCATAAGCAGCACAGCTATATTTGTAGCAATATCAACAATACATTGTATGGGTCAAAATTATACATTTTTCTATCATGACAAAAATCATTAGATATTAAGATCATGTTCCTACCGTAAATATATCAAAACTTAATTATTGATTATTAATATGCATTGCTAAGAATTAATTTGAACAACTTTAAAGATGATTTTCTTAATATTTATATTTTTTTGCACCAGATTTTCAAATATTGTCCAAACCATACATCAATGGAAATATGATTTATTCAGCTTTCAGATGATGCATACATCTCAATTTCACAAAATGATGACTGGTTTTGTGTTCCAGCGTCTCACAGATTACGTTGCAATTAGGAAAAATACAGGACTTTTTCCCAGGTTACTTGAATATACATTCTAGGGTTAATATTGTGCATAAAAACCTGTATACAGCATTGATATGAATACTGAGATAAAAGACAAAAAATACAACTAGTAACGTATTTCAAAATCGTTACACATCACCACATTTTAACATTAGTTCGACCTGTGTTACAACATCAACATTGTTACTTATTTGTAACATTGTGCAAGATTCTGTCATTGTAACATTTTAGTGCAACTGGATTGATAAGTTCACAGTTATGACTATTGTGACCATCACAATATTTACTCATTATATGACCGAATATATTAATTACTAGACATCTCAAAGATAACATGTATCAAACCCTCTTTACTAGGCTTTTGTTTTGGAGCTTCTCAAGATTCTGCTCTGGTCATGTGACACGGCACATATTTAATTGAGACCCTTAATTGCATAATTTTTCATAATTTGCAGGTCGTGCGCTAAAACATCCGCCGGTACGGTTTTATAGCTTTATAAATGAAAATCTTTCTCATGACTAGTGTGATTAAATGGATTCATTTTCTGTTATAAACAACTAAACGGGGGCAAAAAAGTCTGGGAACACAAAGACTTTGCTTTCTTTAATACTTAAATCAAATTCCAAACCATAAAAACAAAACAAATTATGTTAATTTTTTTCCTCCTGCTGAACCAAAACCGAACCGGGATGCGTACCGACCCCTCGTGTTTGTGTAGCGTTACACATTATCTCTCATACCTTGGCAGTGAAGGACACGAACAGCACGCCGTCCACCTGCTCCAGGTCAGGCCGCATGGACGCTGTGGACACGCTGCTGACCGCTGCACATCTGTGCTTCACGTTAGTCCACCACTTAGCCTTGGCCTTCCTCGCGCCGCTCCTCCAGCCCCTGCGGAACACACGCTTCACCCCGCGGCCGGTCCTGACGCTCGGAGACGATCGCACCTCGTCAGCAGATCCAGGGGCTAACGAGGCCACAGCTGGTTCCTCTCTGACGAGCGTCTCTTCAGTCGACTCCGATTGTGTCCGGCTGCTGCTAAAGCCAGAAACACACACATGATGACGACACGGTCAAATGAGGGTCATGAGAGTTATGCATCATCTAAATCTGAATAATAATATTCACATTGATGTATGGTTTGGACAATATTTGAAAATCTGGTGTAATTTGCTAATAAATTCTTTAAAAATCCTACAATGTGATTTTCTGGATTTTGTTTTCTTATTTTGTCTCTCATAGTTGAGGTAAACCTATGATGAAAATTACAGGCCTCTCTCATCTTTTTAAGTGGGAGAACTTGCACAATTGGTGGCTGACTAAATACTTTTTTGCCCCACTGTATGTAATTAATTGATTAAAACAGATTCCTGAAGAAAAAAAAATTAGGGGGGGTCATGTCCTAACTGGACATGATTTGTGATTACTAACATTTAATTTAACCATTAAAACTGAACACGGAAATAAATAAAACAAAAAAAATATGAATTTGCCGAAAAAATGAAAAAGCCCCAAAAATGTACTTTTTGTTCAAATTAATACATTTTTGTTAAATCGTATATGATTCATTATTTTAATTTATCATGCGTTTTGATTTCTAACATTTAAAATGCATTAAAATAAAAGTGCTCAACACATGTTTGACCCAAAATGGACTTTCTTTGTGTTTGGGTCTAATGACGTTATTCTGACGTCAGCCACACAATGAAAGCTGTACCGGACGTGTTCCCGACGGTCAGCAGGCGGCGGCGAGCGAGCGGTCCGAGCCGGCTTGAGCCGAGCGCTCGGCCCGTCCTCTCTGAACGCCAGCATGAAGGGGTTGCAGTCGATCTTGAGCCGGGTCATCAGCGGGTTCTGGTAGCTGCTCACCGCATAGAAGGCTGTTTTAGGGAAGGTGAAGACGTGAACGTCCGGCTCGGGACCGGTGCTGACCGGAACCACGCAGAGCCGCGGCTGATAGCGGTGCATGGGACGCAGAACCACAGCGGCGTCTGGGTCCTCAGAGCTGTGTGACAGCTTCACCTTGTAGAAGGACACCGGCCCGTCCATCCAGCGCTGACCCGGAGCCGGAGAGTCCGGGTGGACACACACTAGAGAGATAGAGAACAGAGCTATGTTCATATGTGACCCGGGAGCACAAAACCAGTCATAGTGCATCATCTGAAGATTAATAAATCATATTTCCATTGATGTATGGTTCGGACAATATTTGAAAATCTGGTGCAAAAAAACGAATTATTGAGAAAAATCAGCTTTAAAGTAAGTTCTTAGCAATGCATATTACTAATCAATAATTAAGTTTTGATATATTTACGGTAGGAATATCTTCATGGAACATGATCTTAATATCTGGCATAAAATAAAAATGTATAATTTTGAGCCATACAATGTATTGTTGGATATTGCTACAAATATAGCTGTGCTGCTTATGACTAGTTTGTGCTCCAGGGACACATATTGTGTTCAAAAAGTACTGATACATAAATTGTTTCACCAAGTTTTGTATCTAAAATGAACAAATAAATAAACAAAATGACTATGTTTGAACCACTACAGTCTGATACTTGCATCACGGTAACTGAACTCTGCTGTTAATTATTTTTACAGAGCATATAATTAATAACAGTCTACTGGTGTTATACCTTCAGGGTATGGACTCGGTTCTTTCCTTGTATGATTTCTGAACATATAAGTATAAGACAAGATGTCGTTGTAGCGCATGCATCTTTTCAGCAAAGATATTTAACATATACAGTGGCATGCGAAAGTTTGCAGAATCTGTGAAAATGTGAATAATTGTAAGAAAACAAGAGACTTTTGAACTGGATGAAGACGTCCCAATTGTCTTGAAATATAATTTTATATAAATATAAACAAGGGACTCGTGAACAATCATCACAAAACGGCTGTGGATCATCCAAGCAACCACACAGTATTAACAACCGGGTTATTTTAATCATTTCAGCTATTTATTTTTTTGACTATTTGTAAACATCTTTTACGGTTACACTTTATTTCAATAGTCCACTTTAGAGACTACTAACTATAAGTCAACTAATTGTCATTAATTTGCAGCTGCATGTCTACTAACTCTCAGTAGGGTAGGTTGGGTTAGTTATATTATACTATGTATTAGATATACTCAGTATGTTGTGGACCCATCCAAATAAAGTGTTAGAAGATATTAAGTCTACTAATACTCTAATGACTGCTAGTTGACATGTAGTTACGTACTGTTAGTAGAAGTTGACCAAATCCAAATATAATACTCAGGACAGTACTAAATAAAAAATAACATCCATTTTGTTTGATCGGATCTCTGTTGTTGTTAAAATTAATCACAGATTCTGCAAAGGGTTCACAAACTTTTGCATGCCGGGAAATCTTGACTCGGGAAATATAGTTTTCAGTAACTAGAGGGTTAATTACTTGAATCGTGTTTCAAGCTGACTAGTTACATATCTGTCAAATGTTCTGATTCTGATACAGTTTAAATGATAGTTACTGTATGATACTAACCGCGGGGGGTTTTCTCCAGATTTATCTTGAAGCCAGTACTCGCTCCATCTCTAAAGCCCCCTGGACTCTCTCCGTCTGCGTCCGGCTCCCAGGTCAGCCCGGTCCAGCGGTGCCGGAGGTCATCCACAGGAGCGATGTCCAGGATCAGGAGGTAGCTGAGGCCGGGCTGCAGGCCGGTCAGACGGAAGCGGCAGCAGGGGAACATGCGTCTGCCCGCCGCTGTCAGGATCATCTCGGTGCCCAGGCTGTGAGAGCGGCTCCAGACCGCTCGTTGTCCAGCGTGACGGAGACGCCACCATCAGCTCCGCTTCCCAGCATCCTCTCTGCTGGGCTCTCCATCGCTCGCACCTCGGCTCATCTACAGGCCACGTGCGGCACACGACTCTGCATCAGAACCTGCTGGGAAACAGAACAAGCCGATCCAGACCAGATAACACACACCCTCATGATGCGGGGATGCAATTATTATAAGATAGGGTTTGTTATGATCGGACGATATTTGAAAATCTGGTGCAAAACAATCGAAAATCATCTTTAAAAATGTTCAAATTAATTCTTAGCCATGCATATTACTAATCAATAATTAAGTTTTGATACATTTATGATAGGAATATCTAGGGGGGGGGTACATTTTAATGATACATTTGCATTAAATTATTAATACAGAAAAATATAAATATTTCATAATGCCCTATTAATTGTTAACATTTTAATAAACTGTCCAATTGTTTTTTATGATATAATTTGATTATGCATGCTTTTTAATTATTACAATTTAATTAAATGATTAAAACTAAATAAAAACATGCCATGGGGGGGGGGAATATTTTTTTTTTAAAGGCCCACGAACTTTTAATAAATTGCTCATGTAAGTTTCACTATTTTTAATGAACTGGACGTGATTTGTGATTACTAAAATTAAATTAAATCACTAAAACACTACATCACTGGGTCCCATCATACAGGCACATGGCTGCTCCTACCATTTCTACGCTGATGACACACTGCTCTATCTCTCATTTCGACCAGATGATCCAACGGTAGCTGCACGGATCTCAGGCTGCTTGGCAGACATCTCGGCATGGATGAAAGAACATCACCTACAGCTCAACCTGGCAAAGACTGAGCTTCTTGTCTTCCCTGCAACTCCAATTCTACAGCACGACTTAACGATTCAGTTAGGTTCATCAACAATTACCCCATCAGCTTCGGTCAGAAATATTGGTGTAATCTTTAATGATCAGCTGACCTTCAAAGAGCACATTGCAAAGACTGCTCGATCTTGCAGGTTTGCACTTCACAACATCAGAAAGATCAGGCCCTTTCTGACAGAGCATGCTGCACAACTTCTTGTCCAGGCCCTTGTCATTTCTAGGCTGGACAACTGCAATGCTCTTCTGGCTGGACTTCCATCAAACACAATCAAACCTCTACAAATGATTCAGAATGCAGCGGCACGACTGGTCTTCAACGAGCCCAAAAGAGCCCATGTTACACCTCTCTTTGTCTCCTTGCACTGGCTACCAGTTGCAGCTCGCATCCAGTTCAAGACACTGATGCTTACATATAGAACAACCACAGGCTCAGCACCCACCTACTTCCACTCACTATTACGAATCTACATACCCTCCGGAAGTCTGAGATCTGCTAGTGAGAGACGCCTCGTGGTACCATCACAGAGAGGCTCAAAATCACTCTCCAGAACATTCTCGTTCACCGTTCCTGGCTGGTGGAATGATCTTCCCATCCCCATCCGGAATGCTGGATCCCTGTCAATCTTCAAGCAACAACTGAAAACTCATCTCTTTCAACTCTACTTGACTACTTAAAAAAAAAAAAAAAAAAAAAAAAAAATTCACTTTTTCTATATCTTCATCTTTCTCTCCTTACCTTGCTAGCTTGTATTTATTTGAACAATGCCTGAGACTGAGTGTTGGGGCACTTCCTCTGTCTGTTTGCCTCTTCAAGATGAATCGCTTTATGTACTCCCCAATTGTAAGTCGCTTTGGATAAAAGCGTCTGCTAAATGACTAAATCTAAATGTAAATGTAAATATATATATATATATATATATATATATATATATATAAATAAAGACACACATACAGTATAGAAAATATTTACATACATTAATATTCATATAATGTATATTATACATAAATATATAAACATAACATTTCTTAAATATATACATGCATGCGTGTATATTTACATATACGTAATAAATATATTATGCCATTATTTTCTATATAGCGCCAGATCACAACAAGTCATTTAAGGTTATCTTTCCAGTATTATATTAAATTATATATTGTAATAAAACCATAAACCACGACAAAAGCTTCAACGACTATTGTGAAAATCTGATACGTCATATACCTACTGTACATACAGTTTGAAATTACTATAACTACATAATTAGTCTGAAGCTAAATTAATCGCGTAGTTTCTGTATTCTGATAAATTAATTACGGTGCGTGTTAACGTCTGCTTATATCTCCTAAGTAATTAATAAAACTCGTTACGGTGGACAGATAATGATTGTATATGAAGATATAAGCATAATTATTGTCATTTATGTGAACAGATATGCACTAAATGATGCGAGGTTGATATGATATCCAAACGCATTATTGCGTATAACTTCGTAAAAATGATTTTCGTAACACATGATTTTATCGCGTTTTGTCTTTTATTTTGATAGCTGGACCGGAAGTGAAGCGAACTCAGGATTATATTATTTAATATTCATATATAAATCCATATATTTTACACACCGCAGCTGTCGCTTGCATGTACACTTCTGACTCAACCAATAACGCGAGTTTAAGGGCGGGGCCATCTGTCTGACCAATGAGGGAGCGTTCTGAGGAAAACCTGTCTGAAAACAGTTATCGTTGCAAATGAGTCCAGTTCAAAAACGACACAAATAGACATTAATATACTGCTTTTCGTTAAAACAAACCACACTTGCTTTATTTACATTTAATTGTATTTAACGTTACATGTAATGTTCCCGAAGCATAATATCCACATGTGTACACACTGAAATACTGTATATATTGTTTTAGACAGTGCGCATCGCTACTGTTATAACACATTCAAAACTAACAAAGGATCTATAGGTTAGTCGCTAACTAGTACTAGTTAGTACTAGCTCATGGAGTCTTTAAGCAGCATTTAAACTCGAAACAGAAGCCTATAAAGCGATACGGATCGAGTTATTGATCACTCACCTCTCTTAAAGCTGTGCCGCGTTGAGTTTAAGTCTCGGTTTGTAACGTTTCTCCGCGGATTCGGTGCTTCTTAACCAAAATGCCTCCCAAACCAACTGATCCGCCGCGCGCGGTGGCCACGTGACGTCACGCGCCGCAACCGCTCCCCTTTCGCGCTGTTTTTCCTCACGGACCAATGGCGTGGCGTTGCGATGACGGCTTTTTCTCATCGCGCTCACCAGGAATAACGAGGGCAGTTTAAACACAGTCCGAGTCTCGCGGTGTTCTGCAGTTTAAATTCGTTTTCTTTGATCGTTGTTTATGTAGCCCACGTTAATTATTTATGTCATGTTTCATAGTGCTGCACGATAAAACTTGACAATTATTACACTTTTTTCATCTTTATTTGTAATTTTTTTAGTCGTCATGTTTGAAACAAAATATTTATCTTATCTTATTTAAAAAAAAATATATATAATAATCCTTTTAACGTTACCTGAAAAAAAAACTCCCCCCGGCGCGGCATGGTCCTTCCGGAAATGACGTCATCACTTTGAGGAAAAACGGTGGTAAAACGTATATCGATTTGATGACCAAAACAACTTTTAAGAAGAAAAAGATGAATTATGTGATGTTTTGTGCTATTCAAATGAAACAGATCAGTTTGATAATATCAACATTCGGAAATATAGTTAAAATATGACGATTAACTGCCGTTGACGTCCTCAGGTAATATTCCTGTCAATCATGCCCCGCGAAATTAATAACTTTAGCCCTTTATTACTTTTTTTTTTTATGTTTTGAATGCTTCTATAGTCCTCAATGACTAAATATAAATATGCTTTTACTGCATAAATAATGATAATCAATAACAAGTTGACTAAAGCAGATATTAATGTTATAAATCATAATATAGCATGTTTCACAATTTGTCTGTCATTGGGGTTAATGTCTTATTTTGGTAACAGTGGTAACTAACACCAAGTTATCCCAACTATTAATGTTTTAGTGAGAACTAAAGAAAGGGTGGTGATATTGCTGGATAACTATAATCATAATTGTTCAATTATTTGAAGTCATATTTGTGTATGAAGGTAATAACCACGATCATGGTAGTTGAGACGGAAAATACACAACCAGTCAAAAGTATAATTATGTTTTTTTATAATAATCAGAAATGTTTCATATTATGATGATTTCTGAAGATCACGTGACTCTGAAGACTGGAGTAATGATGCTGAAAATACAGAAATAAATTACAGTTATATATTTATTCACACAGAAAACAGCTGTATACAATATATCACACTTTTACTGTATTTTTGATCAAATAAAGCAAAAAAATCTGAATTATTTTAATATAAAATATGTTTGACTATAAAGTACTGGATCGCTTTAGTGCCTAAAACACAACTGGATACAATGAATGTGTACGTAATTGTAATTGATAATTAATAATGAGTGAATATGACCATGTTTGTATTGTTCCTCCTCACCTCCAGGTGTTTTAATAACGGGGTCCGGTCCACTAAAGCTTGGTTCTGGTTCTCAACACCCCAAAGTTTGCATACTCATGGATGAAGATAGCTTTATAGTTCAACATTTACTCAAATATTGTATAATCAATCTGAAAAATTAAACAGTGAATGTTTAACGTTTAAATAACATTTACATTTACATTTACATTTATGCATTTAGCAGACGCTTTTATCCAAAGCGACTTACATTGCATTCAAGTTACAGTTTTTACATTTTTATCAGCTCTTGCTTTCCCTGGGAATCGAACCCATGATCTTGGCATTGCTAGCGCCATGCTCTACCAGTTGAGCTACAGGAAAGCTCATACCTAGACTCATACCTAGATTGAACTCTGTACAAAGGGAAAGGGGAAAAAAAATTAGTTTGAATGTGCGGAAGTGATAAATTCGTTATTTTATGCATTTAAATATGGTTTAAATTTCGTACTTTACACATTAATGCAAAATTAACGCATATTTTCTAGTGTAAGTGCACTGCGCTCACATTTACTCATGCATTACTCATGCATTAAATTACAAATAAAAATGATGCTTGCGCCCTTTTAATTTGAATATTTCAGTTTCTAGTATCAATACTTTCTTGACTCAAGATGCAGTTACTGTACAAGATATTATGTCTTGTTTTCTGTTAAAAAAATCTATATTTTGTTAGTTTTTCCTTAAAACAAGCACAAATATCTACCAATGGGACAAGAAAAATGATCCTGTTTAGCCTTTCAATTAAGATGATTTTTCTCACCCCATTGGCAGATATTTTGTTTGTTTTAAGATAACTTTTGTAGAAAAAAACCTTAACATCTTAAATAATTTTACTTGTCATGTAAATGCATCTTGAGTCAAGAATTTGTAGATATTGATACTAGAAGACAACACAAAAATACTAGGAAAGAGACTCATAATTTGCAGTGTATCGAGGACATTTGGGACGAGCTGGAAAATAAACTGTACAGATCTACTGTACTTATATTGAAAGGAACGCCTTTGACTTGAATTGCAGAAGGCATTATGGGATAGCATTAGTGTTATGTGTAATAATGTGACCCTGGAGCACAAAACCAGTCTTAAGGGTACATTTTTTGCAATTGAGAGTTATGCATCATCTGAAAGATGAATAAATCATATTTCCATTGATGTATGGTTTGGACAGTATTTGAAAATCTGGTGCAAAAAAATCTAAATATTGAGAAAATCATCTTTAAAGTTGTTCAAATGAAGTTCTTAGCAATGCATATTATTAAGTTTTGATATATTTACGGTAGGAATATCTTCATGGAACATGATCTTTACTCAATCCTAAATTCATACTAATCTTATTAATCTCCTTCAAGCCGTTTCTCCTGCACTCTCTCACATCATTAACACATCTCTTCACACTGGTGTTGAGACCGGCTTGTAAAACCCAAACCCACTCTTAACCCAACTACAGACCGGTTTCCCATCATCCTTTAATTGCAAAAACACTTGAACGAGCTGTGTCTCGAACCAAGTCTCTGCCTTCCTCACACAGAACAACCTCATGGACAGTAACCAGGCTTCATTCGAGCGAGACTGTCTTGCTCTCAGTTGATGAAGCCCTAAGACTGGCAAGAGCGGCTTCCAAGTCTTCATTACTTATCTTGCTGGATCCGCCCGCTGCTTTCGACACGGTCCACCACCAGATCCTCCGGTCAACACTGATGAGAAAGGGCATCTCAGGAACCGCACTCCAGTGGTTTGACTCTCAGATTGGTCCTTCACGGTATCTTAGAGAGGCGATGTGTCCAAGTCACAACATCTAGCTACAGGAGTGCCTCAGGGCTCGGTGCTTGGACCGCTTCTCTTCTCAGTCTACACGTCATCACTAGGTTCAGAAACAGGGCTTTTCATATCACTGCTATGCTGATGACACTCAACTCTACCTCTCATCCCAGGCTATACACCACCTGAACAACACAACACACCCCAGTACTGCACATCTGTGAATACCTCATCACACCTTCATCCGTGTATAGCACACATGCACACTCACACTTCTGTCTGTGCTCCTTTTCTGTGTATTTGTATTACTGTTGTTCGGGGGCTATTCTAGGGTGAGTCCGGGGCAAAGACATTCAAATATGTGTCAGAATACACTTAAAAATATAGGCTATATGTGTTTAAATTAGAGGGTACTTTAACTAAGTGCCTTTATTTATTTTTTAATCCATATAATTAAAATGTAAAGAATAATATAAGTATGATTAAACATTCAGGGCTCTATTATATCTTATTTTTCAGCACTTGTAAATGCATTTAGACTGCACATACCATACTGCATAAATAATGTTATGATATTTATGTTTTAAAATGGAATATAGAAACATTAAATGATAGAAAGTGTGTGTGTGGTGGAGCTGATAAACGTGCGCGCTGCACAGGCTCAAACGAGTCGTGGGATTTAGTTACGCTTTAGTTTCGTTTGTCTTTTAATGTTCCTCATATACAGACATACAACATTTACTTGAACCGGCAGAAAAAAAGGTGTCAGTCCGGAGCCTTGGGCTTTGTTTGTAAACATTGTTGTTAGTGAAATAGAGCAAAAGACAATATTACAATCTAAGCCACTTAAAATAAACTTCTTTATTGAATTGTTGCCCTGATGTGAAGAAAAGTCTGCCACAGACCATGCTAACAAAACATATAATCCTCTAAATGCGTGTCTCATAGAAAGACCGTGTGTGTATATAATATAATCCTATAATTAAATATCCTATATAAAGGCTATGTGTTGCTTTAAAGTGACAGGGCTCAGTAACTCGCCGCCCCTGCTGTTGTTATTTATACTTTATTATCTATTCTCTTAATTATTAGTGTTTTTATTACCTTAATTATATGTTGTCTGCACTATGTTTGTACTTTATGTACGCTCCTTTAACACAAGACATATTCCTTGTGTGTGTAAACACTTGGTAATAAAGCTCTTCTGATTCTGATTATATTCACTTACGGCTTGTTTTCTTTCTTTTTAAATAGCAAAAACAAACACTTTTTTATTTATTTATTAAACAGTTTAAAAAAATGCCTTTAACACTAGCTTATTTTTCTATTCGATCTGTATTATTTTTATTTATTATATAATAAAAAACTTGTTAAGCTAACTGAAAAAAAGCTGGACACACCAACTGTTGAAGTTCAGAGTGGATAAAAACAGCAAGCAATGTTTCATGAACATTATAAAATCATGTTTTGGAAGCAAAAAAATACTTGCTTTTGATTGAGTGAGAGAGAGATCTGTTAATGAGATGATTCTGCCTGCCACACAGATGTGTGACGCAGCTAAATGTTTTTAATTAAAAATAATGAAAGCTGCTCTGCTTGGAAGCCAATGTTTATTGTCGAAACATCGAGGCCAAGCTCCGTGGAGAAATCAAGCCTGAGCTCCAGAGCTCGTCACGGGATGAAGGACACCAAAGCTCTAATTAAGCTTCTCTGTAATTACGCTTCAGAACGCATCATCGATGGAGGGCTCGCACCTGGAGCTCCTGGCTCTGAGGATCGTCATCTCCGTCCTCGGCGTGGTTGGAAACACGATCCTGATCGTCTCCATCCTTCAAGCGCCTCGCCTCAAGCCCTTCGAGATCTTCCTCCTCGGACTCGCCGCGGCTAATCTGGAGGAGGTCGTGGTCGTGGACGTCTACGGCGTCTTGCTGTGGCGCAGGATCAGCGTCTGGAGCTGCCGAGGCCTGAAGTTCCTCACCATCCTCGGGGAGATCTCCAGCGTCCTCTTCACGGTCCTCATCAGCATCTACCGCTATCAGAAGCTGCGAGGCGTGCGTACGCGGGTCGACCTCTCCGTCTGCACGGCCGTGTTCCTCTCGGTGCTGTGCGGCGCCGTGGCGCTCCTCTTCTCGTTACCTACGCTTCTCATTAACCTGGACTGGAGTCACCTGAACTCCTCGTCGCCAGGCTGTCCGGTCGATTTCTTCCAGTGCTCGTTAACCCGATGCCCGACTCGGAACCGTGTATACAAGTACACCTTCATTCTAGTGTGCAACCTGCTCCCGCTGCTGGTCGTCACGCTAACGAGCTGCTTAATCGTGCGGGTTTTAATCATCCAGCAGAAACGGGTCAGGGCCCGACAGGCTCCGAGCACCGAGACGAGCCGGAGATCGTCGATCCAGCGCAGCACGCGGTCCGTTCTGATGGCCATGGCGCTGTTCCAGCTCAACTGGACCGTGTATCTGACCCTTCACCTGGCCTTTGACCCGGACTCCTTCGCTCTGTGGTCCGAGACCGAGTTCTTCATCACCACCTTTTACTCCGCGGTCAGCCCGTACGTCTACGGCCTCGGCAACAACCTGTTCAGCTTCAAGCGCTTCGTTAGTCACGCTTCTGATTAGTGTTGTCTTTGGAGGACCTTTGAATGCATACAACTAATGCACAACACTATATCCTTTACTTTCATATCCTAATTATATATTTAGAATTTGCATTTTAATTACTGCTAGTTTTAGTCATTTTACATTTTTTTTGTCATTTCTATTAGTTACTTTTTTTTTGTAAATGTCAATATTAGTTATTAATTAGTTAACTTTATGGAATCGCCAACAACCTGTTCAACATTAGTTGAGCTAATCATCATTAGTCAAGCTTCTAATTAATTAGATTACTAGTTGTGGTATTTCTAGTTCTAGTTTAGTTTAACGATTAATCGCATCCAAAATAAACGATTTGTTTACATAATATATGAGTGTGTGCTGTGTATGATTATTATGTAAACATGCATGTGTATATTTAATATATTTAAATATTGTTTATATATAATACAAATGCATATACATGTAAATAATTTCAAAATATGTACATGCATGTGTTTGTATTTATATATATATATATATATTTATTATGTAAACAAAACTTTATTTTGGATGTGATTAATCATTTGACAGCACTATTATATATATTTATTATGTTTAGTATAAAAATATGATTTTTAATTTTTTGAGTTTTGAAGTTTATATAAAATAACAACACAAATAATTATTAAAATAAAGCGCAATATGCACTATTTTGATATTATAAATAAATCATATCCTTTACTTTTAGCTTAATATTAAATATCCTAATTAAATTATCTAACATTTAAATAATATATATTATATAATGATATTATACTATAATCGTTTTTATCAATATTTTGAGTTAGATTTTAATATCTATTTTTATTTTTTAAATAAATAATTAGTCAGTTTTAGTAATTTTTTGTCATTTATATTAGTTATTGTTTTTTAAATGTCTTTACAGTTAATTTTTAGGTTATGTAAGTTTATAGTATCAAGCGCTTCGTTAGTCAAGCTTCTAATTAGACGACTAGTTTCAGATCATTAATTGATTTATTTAGAGAACCGTGACATTTGTATACAAAACAATAACATACAAGTTTATAACATTTACTTGTAGTTTAATATAAAATATCATTATTAAACTTTTGTAACACTTAAATATTAATTTTAGTGTCATTGAGATATTATAATTTTTGTTCATGTTTTTAATTAGATTTGTATATTTTTAATTTTAATTAGAGTTAGGTTAGGTTTGATTAGTTATTGTTTTTAATATCCTTTGGCTGTCCTCGTCTGTTTATGTCTCATATTATGTTATGAACTATTATTGTCCATAATCCAGGAAATATGATCCATGTCTCGATTGTCACCTTAAAGAGCAATTTTACCATAATTAATAATCCTGTTGGTATTAATTAACACTTTTAGGTTGATTCAGTGATGCCAAATAATAATTTAAATGTTAATAATTTTTTCAGTGTAAATAATATTAATTTATAGATTTATTATTGTTCATTATTAATTCATATTTGTTTAATATGCACTCATGTTCATTTTTACAGCTTAAGATTGTCCCATTGCAAAACAAAATATGAATTATTGTACAATATAATTTTTTTTGTCTTCTCTGTGCGTCAGCTGATGATTTTATGGAATGATAATAAATATATGATAACTGATTTCTGCCAGTGTTGTGATTCATATTTCAAAAGCCAGAATAATTAATAATTCAACCAAAAATGAAAACGGTCTCATAATTTATTCCCCTTGTGTTTTTAATACGCTTCATATTTAATAAATAAACCAGCTGGATCAAAACATTTGTTAACATGAGTTTTTATTCCTGTTTAGAGCATGTGATATTTAGTTTTGAGCTTTATTAATATCTTCGGGGTAATTAATACTGTCTCCTATGATTTAATGAGCCATCCTCGTTACTTTATGTTCATAATTAGATGCAAGACTTCACAAGGAAATGTGCATATTAATAATGCAAACGAGTTGTAGACGATGATGAACCAACACATAAAGGAAAAGGCGTGCATTAAAAGATTAATTAAAAGAGTTATGCTATATTAAAAATAAACGTTCTTTGTTGGCATTGATGGTTTCTTGAATAATAAACATATTTCATTCATCTCTTTATATGGAATAAAAGGTTCTTTAGTTATTCTTGGGACATGGGACAAAAACTTAATATGTACAAATATATTTTTGTGAAAGTTATGGGGATTAATAATCGAATGTATTTAACACAAGCATCCCCTTCAGTTTAATTGTGTCATTATTATGTAAATCTATGACTTCGCAACATTTATCAATACATTTTTACTGTATGCGTGAGTAAGTGTGTGTGTGTATGTGCATGCGTGTGTGTGTGTGTGTGTGTGTGTGTCTTAGTGTGTGTGCATGCGTGTGTGTGTGTGTGTGTGTGTGTGTGTGTGTGTGTGTGTGTGTCTTAGTGTGTGTGCATGTGAGAGTGTGTGTGTGTGTGTGTGCGTGCGTGTGCGTGAGTGAGCGTGCGTGTGTGTGTGTGTGTGTGAGTGTGCCTGCGTGCATGTGTGAGTGTATGTGTGTGTGTGAGTGAGTGTGAGTGAGCGTGTGTGTGTGTGTGTGTGTGTGTGTGTGTGTGTGTGTGTGTGTGTGTCTCTGTGTGAGTGTGTGAGTGTGCGTGAGTGTGCCTGCGTGCGTGTGTGAGTGTATGTGTGTGTTTGAGTGAGTGTGAGTGAGCGTGTGTGTGTGTGTGTGTGTGTGTGTCTCTGTGTGAGTGTGCCTGCATGCGTGTGTGTGTGTGTGTGAGTGAGGGAGTGAGTGTGTGTGTGTGTGTGAGTGTGTGTGTGTGAGTGTGTGCGTGAGTGCGTGTGAGTGTGTGTGTGTGTGTGTGTGTGTGTCTCTGTGTGAGTGTGCCTGCATGCGTGTGTGTGTGTGTGTGCGTGAGTGCGTGTGTGTGTGAGTGTGAGTGTTTTCTGTATTCTCAGACTTGGTATAGATATTTACTGGATCGTGCCAGATTTTGTATGTATAAAAAAATCTAATATATTAAAACCTGTTCATTTCTATGCGGGTCAAAATGACCCGGGAGGGACGCTTTTGTTGCTTTTTTACAACATCCATATAAACTCCTCGAATCCACTCAATTTTTTTGTGTATTCCTGGTGCAAGTGTGACAAAAGTCACGGAGCCTTGAACCATAACGACTTTTCACCATCAACACACGATCTTTAAAATCAGTTCCGGGTCAAAACAACCCGATGGCTTTAAATAGCATATATTCTCCATCTTCCGTTGTTTCCTTTGGAGTCGCTTCTTTCGGTTCTAGCGTTGAAAGCTTTATTGTTGGCCGTATGTAAACGTGTTTTTGACCCTCGGTCGGATTGAAAGTGAAAGAGTGAGCATTGATTTTCTGTGTTCTTACACAGAACCGTACCAGGCAGCCATATCACCCTGCAGCCCAAGACCGGTTCCCATTGAAGCTAAGCAGGGTTGAGCTGGTCAGTACCTCGATGGGAGACCTCCTGAGAAAACGATGTTACTGCTCGAAGAGGTGTTAGTGAGGCCAGCAGGGGGGGCTCACCCTGTGGTCTGTGTGGGTCCTAACGCCCCAGTGTAGTGACGGGGACACTATACTGTAAACAAGCACCGTCTTTCAGATGAGACGTTAAACCGAGGTCCTGACTCTCTGTGGTCATTAAAAATCCCATGGCACTTCTCATAAAGAGTAGGGTGTAACCCCGGTGTCCTGGACAAATTCCCTCCACTGGCCCTTGTCAATCATGGCCTCCTAATAATCCCCATCCACTTGATTGACTCTATGTCTCTCTCTCTTCTCCACCTGTAGCTGGTGTGTGGTGAGTGTAACAGATGTATGCCAGTAAGGGCTGTGTGTAAACCTCACTCCCCTGACCTCAAAAAGAGGCGCTCTAGCGACTGACGCTAGAGGCTGTAGCCTTTAGCCTTGGCCTTTAGCTGTAGCCTTGGTAGAGCGCCCGCCTCCCGCACCGGCATCCCGGGTTCAAGACCCACTCGGTGTGATGGTGCGGACCCGGGGGGTTACATGAGCGCATATCAAGCATACGCTTGATTGGCTCTATTGGTGCTTTTCCACTGCATGGTACGGTTCGGCACGGCTCGGTACGGTACGGTACGGTTCAGTTCGGGTCGGTTGCATTTCCACCGCAGTTTAGTACCGCTATAGAGTGGGCGGGATTATTCACGCGTCGTTATAATTGCGCCGCCTCTACTGCCGTGACATCATCGTAAACGCGCCACAAACAAACTCACAACAAAGAAAGGAGACGGAATAGTGTTCTTCACTCTCGGCATGTGGATGTTTTTAACAGCAATGGAGAGGTCTATGAGAATGCTTGGGATTTACCCCCAGCAGCAGAGACTGTGGTGACAGTGCCACGGGCTGTAGAGGAGGAGAACAGGGATGTGTTTAACAGCAATGGAGAGGT
>CM049816.1:626818-644318 GCA_027422435.1 Schizopygopsis pylzovi
CAAGCGCCATCGGAAGCTCTACCCGTTACGAGGAAGAAGCGAGGCCTTGGGTTGTCACGTTCTGCTCACTCGCCTACATAACGAGACCGAGACGAGTGAAGTGGATCCCAACAAAAAGACACCAAGAAAACGCCTCGAAACCTTCGATGAACCTTCATCTCAGGAGCCACGCAAACGTAGACTAGCCTCGCTCAACGCCGAGGCGTTCAACAGCCTTCTGCTGGAGAAACCCAACGGGTCGCCACGTGCCAAACCCACCAAGAAACAAACCGGTGGATCAGAACAAACTCGCTCTAAAAGAGCCAGAAAGTCCGAGACGGATGGAGACGGAGCGAGTTTGTACGGTCCCGCTCCGCGACGCTTAGCTGGACTCAACGCCGCCGCGCTGCTAAAGCTCACCAGCTTGACCGCAAACAAACCCAGGGTCAAATCTGAGAGCAAGACGGTCAGACCCAAACCGCCGCAGAAGTCCAAGAAACCCAGCCGGACGCAACCGGAAGCAGCCTGCGAAGCGTGCCAATGCAGGAGCTCGGAGAGCCACCGCTTGAGCATGCTGGGATACCGTCTGGTGAAGGAGGAGCCGGTGGGTCCGTGTTTCTGCTGTGCGCCGGAGTATGTGGCGCTGTTCCTCGGCGAGGCCCACCGGGTCAAGCACGAGTGCTTGGTTCTGTGCGCCGATCCCTGCTGCTCCAGCTACTACGTCCACATCGCTCACCCCGGGCCGGCGAGTCTGAGCCGGATCTCACACCCGGCCTTCTGCGGCGCGCTCGGGTCGCCCTGCTGCCACGAGGCCTGTCGGGTCGGAGGATTCGCCTTCAGCACCAGCCGGACCTGCTCCTTCTCCAGCTGCGGCCAGACCATTAAAACAGGTGATGAGGAGCACTAGTGTCGGGGAACGTTACTTTTAAAAAGTAATGCGTTACAATATTGCGTAAAAAGTAACTAATCACGATACTTAGTTGGAAAGTAATGCGTTACATTACTTTTACATTACTTTTTAAATATGAGCAGGGCTTGATTGTTTGTTTTTAACGAAAGAAGTTATATTTTAAAATGTAAAAGCACCAAAAAGTGTACTGAATAAACCTCAGGCTGAAGGACGAGTAGATCACGTCTGTACAGTAGAACGCATGAAAACACTCTTCAGCGATAAAAAAAACTTCATCTAAAGTAATTTTTGCTTATTAGTATAGTTTAACTGGATCAAAGGTCAGCAGCAAACACATCGGTTAATAAAATGAGATTAGATATATTTGTGTTGTTTAACATATTTAATTATTGCAGAGTTTAAATTTCACCGTTTTAATTCATTTTGATGAATACTGAATCTGTTTTTTGCAGATGAATTAATACACATTTAGTCTAGAACTACAGTAAGATCATTACAGTATGTTACGTAATCATTACGTAATGCTTAACATTCCATAAAAAGTAACTAAGTAACATAACTAGTTACTTTTTTTAGGCAGTTACGCAATATTGTAACGCATTACTTTTAAAAGTAACTTTCCCCGACACTGGTTAAAACATGTTTTCCTCGCCGCATAACTTGCATGTTATAGTTTTATCCTTATCTTTAAATGTTAGAAATTAATGGAAGTTAAAAACATTTGACCGATGTTGCAATTCTGACTAAAATGTGAATTAATTTGCATATAAAATGGATTTCAACAACACCATAAACTACAGATAGACTTTTTGTTTTTAAGACAAAGCCATAGTTGCAGTAAACCAATTTTTTTTTATTGTATCGTAACTTGACTTTTCTGTGTTTGTATGTAGCGTCACACGCCTAGTACTCACAACAGTGTGTTTGATTGTGTTGTTTTAGAAGACGAACACAGTCACACGCTCCTCGAACCCCCGGCCCTGCCGCTCTCCGGATGTCCCAGCATGCCCCGAGTGACCCCGGCCTCTCCGGTCGTCCCGCAGCTTCTGTCTGACCACAGGCTGAAGATGGCCAAAGAGTGCCCACAAAACACCGGCTCGCTCACTATGGACCACAGCAGATCGTCCCAGAAACAGCCCACAGCGAGAGCCAAACACCAGAAGAAGAAGAGCCGGCGGCAGGCCACGAACGGATGGCGTCCGGTCGGAGTCCCCACCGAGAAGGAGGTGTTTATAGTGGTGAGTGATTGAAGGACTGGACGTCATATGTGACCATGGACCACAAAACCAGTCATTTTATTGGAAAGTTTGGACAATATTTGAAAATCTGGTGCAAAAAATCGAAATATTGAGAAAAGTAAGTTCTTAGAAATGCATATTAGTTATCAGTAATTATGTTTTGATATATTTACGGTAGAAATATCTTCATGGAACATGATCTTAATATCTAATGATTTTTGGCATGTAAGAAAAATGTATAATTTTGAGCCATACAGTGTATTATTAATATAGCCGTGCTGCTTATGACTAGTTTGTGCTCCAGGGACACATATGTGCCCACACTGTATAAAGCACCTTATGTTATATTTACAGTTAGCTGGTCTCTGCCCTTCTACCTCATAACTTGCACTATATGTCATAAAGCTTATGTATTTTACATTTCCTTATATGCTTTGTTATGTGCACTTCTGGTTAGATGCTATCTGCATTTCATTGGCTCTGCACAATGACTATACAGCTGAATCTAAAGTGTTTGAGTGGTATGGGATGTGGTTCTGCAGGGCGATGACGAGACGGTTCTTCGTCAGTGTTATGAAGGAGTACAGCGGGACGGAGAGGTGATCCGGGTGCGAGACACGGTGCTGTTACGGTCCGGACCCCTCAAGAAATCCCTGCCGTACGTGGCCAAGATCTCCGCTCTGTGGGACGACCCCAGAACAGGTGACAAATCATCAGTTATTACCTCGCTGATCATGTGCTGGGAATACAAACTGGACTCATGACTAGTCTGCAAAAACTGGTTCTGGTTTCAAAGAACTGGTCCAAAAAAAAAAAACGATCATGTGATGATGATATGTACAGATTCATACGCCAGATATAATATTTGTGATATTTGTTTACAGGGCACTATAGTGCATTTATGTAAACGAGGAGAGCAAAATAAAGTAAACGGTGACATATTACACCCAAAAATTCTTCATACGATAAACTACCGGATCAAAAATGATTCCGGCGCTTTGAGTCGAGCATGTTTGTGCTTCAGTGTTTTTCGTCATCGTTTACACACAGACTGAACTAAATCACGCATTGCTTGGTGATTGGAGCTAAATTGGTTTTATCTTAAATTTAACATCTATTCTATCAAACATTCTGTCAAAGTTATTATCAAGATGAATTTATTCCAAACAATATTTTATGACCATTTTCTACACTATAGCGAATAAACCTGATATAATGTGAGGAATATATGCAGTGTTATTACTAAAGCATCCAATAATGATATAAAACGCAGATGTTTTGTATGTTTAAAGCATAGCCGCATTATTTTTAACGCTGTTTTCTGTGAATGTGCGAGACTACATTATAGAAGAATGTGTTTAGAATTAAGACAATACTTACACTGTAAAAATAAAATCCTGTAAAGTTTACAGTCAAAAACGGCAGCTGTGGTTGCCAGAATTTTACCGTAAAAAATACGGTAGCGACATTTACATTAAATTTACAGTTAAATACCGTAAACTGATATAATGTTAATATACCATCCTATTGAAGTACATCTGTTTTGTAGCTTTGTAATACACTGATAACCACCAACAGCAGGAGTCACATGATGAACCAAAGCAGCTTTTAAATATTAACATATATAGATGTACAGTAACATTCACACGAACACTAATCACCATCACACGTCAAACTCAAATAATGCAATTAACATTCATTTAACAACATTAGATGTAACATGCAACCCACAACTGATGAAAAAAAACATCGTTATTTCAATGCAATAATGTAAAATGTAAAGCAATTTACGGTAATTAACTGCTTTTTCACGTCTAAAACGGTATGCTACCGTAAAATGACATGTGACGTCCGATACAGTGTTTCAGTGTATATAGTAGAGGAACGTTTTTACTGTAGCAGTCTTTTACCGTTTACATTTTTTACAGTTAATATGGTAAAACAAATACCAGTTTGCAGTTTCTTACAGCATGACGAGCTGTTTTGTACAGTTAGAAATACTGTAGATGGAAGCAAATGCCATATATTAAATTTAGAAATGGCTTACGTGAAAATAAGCTGGATAAAGTGAATAAACTAATCGTGATCAACTCATAAATGTGAGTAACTTGAGTCAGTTCCGTTCACAAAGCGGACATCACTAATTAAACTACTCGCGTGTAGTATTGATATGTGATCGGTTGTTTTGTCTGCTTTATTGCACACTAACAATATAAAAGAAACATTGTCTTAAATATAAACTCAATTCAAGATTATTTGTATAGCGCTGTTCACGATACAATCGTTGCAAAGCAGCTTTACAGGAAATTAAGTTTCTATAATAGATTTATATATTGTAGAAACTTAATATATTTAACTTATGGCAAATGTGGTTAATTCTGTAAACTGTCTGAGGGTTCGGATCGTCTCTTCTCAGGTGTTTGGTCATCTCGGATCATTTAAGGGTTCGATCCAGACTGAAGCTTGTGTAATTATGGGATGTTAATCCAGAAACAGAGAAACAAATAGAGACATAATTAACGTAGCTGTTGTTCCATCCAAGCAAAACATATCAGTTCAACAGTAAATAAATATCGGTTCTGCATATCAGTTATCGGGTACATAAACATGCAATAATCGGTATCAGTTATAATAAATCAATATCGGTCATCACTAATGTAATGATGTGATCTGATCTGTGTGGTTTCAGGAGAGCTGATGATGAGTTTGTTCTGGTATTATCGTCCTGAGCACACGCAGGGCGGCAGAGATCCCAGCATGCACTGCCAGGTGATTAGTCATTTAGCAGATCATAATAATCTTTCCATTGATGTACGGTTTGTTATGATTGTACAATATTTGAAAATCTGGAATCTTAAATTCTGAATATTTAGAAAGCTGTCCAAATGAAGTCTTTAGCAGTGCATATGACTCAAGAATGAAGTGTTGATGTATGTGGTGATCTTTCTGGAGTGAATCCGTACGAGATGCAGTCACTGTGTGTCTTTCAGAACGAGATCTTCGCCTCGCGTCATCAGGATGAGAACAGCGTGGCCTGCATCGAGGAGCGCTGCTATGTGCTGCCGCTAGCACAGTACTGCAGGTAAGAGCCGTGCCGTCAGATTCGGTCCTTATGCCTGTGTTTCAGTGCTCAGATCTCATGTGTGACCACAAAACCAGTCATAGTGCACCATCTGAAGACTAATAAATCATATTTACATTGATGTATGTTTGGACAATATTTGAAAATCTGGTGCAAAAAAATCTAAATATTGAGAAAATCAGCTTTAAAGTTGTTCGAATTAATTCTTAGCAATGCATATTATTAAGTTTTGATATATTTACGGTAGGAATATCTTCATTGAACACAATCTTATATCTGGCATAACAGAAAAATTATAATTTTGACCCATACAATGTGTTGTTGAATATTGCTACAAATATAGCTGTGCTGCTTATGACTGCGTCTGTGCTCCAGAGTCACGTATTATCATGCTATATTTATTAATTATTGATTTAATTGCTGGAAAGCGAACCAACTCCAGCATGAGTCTAAAAGCAGCCTAATGTATTTAACATTTAATACAAACATTGTACGTTACTAATTATTCCTCGGTTGCTCAAAAACCACCGACGAACATTTGAAGATTTCTGAATATTTCTCCTAAAATTATCATTTTTATCAAGCTCCTATATTTATGAGCAGTTATTTCTCTTTAATTGCTGGAAAATGATCATTAGAGTACAATGACTGAACCTAAACATGCTCGTTTTAGATGAAAATATCAGACTTTTGCATCTGAACTCATATTTATTTATTACATTATGATCATCGTTTATGCTTCTCATGTTAGTTCAAGACGGGCTTTATTAAAATACTGTACTTGACCCCTCAGTGTGTAATTCAGTGCATTTCTAGTGATTATCGGGGGGGTTTGAAAGCACAAATGCGGCACTGAAAACCAGTATAATTAAAACTCATCCATTATTATCTATTATTTCTAGCTTGCTCATCTCCAAATAATTGACTTTTATTTTATTTTATGTTTTTGTATTTGGGGGGGGGGGGGGGGGGTATTTTGTCAAAAGATAATTACAGGGTTGCTGATTAACTCCAGTTATAAACAATAAAGGACAATTGTGATTCTTTATAAGAAAATACGGGACAGAATAAAGCACGCTCAAAATATCTGTACCGCACCACGTTCTCATTTTCTGGTTAATAATCACGTTTTCTTTGCTGTATGTACAGTAAAAATCATTTTAATGTACACAAAAGCTGTCATTGTATCATTAGAGTAATTTAGGAGGTGATAATATTGTGAAATACATGCATACAGACGGTATAATCATTTTTTTAAACAATGGCGCTTTTAACTATAATTGTATTGCCTATGAATTAATTAATAAATGCATTTTTGTTTCAGTAATGAGCTCTAGTTTAAGAACAAATTCTTTTGTTTGTTTTTTAATCAAATGTTTTGGATCGATGAGATTTTTTATTTTTTAAGAGAGTCTCTTCTGCTCATCAAGGCTGTATTTATTCAATCAAAAATACAATAAAAACAGAAATATTATTGCAATTTCTAATATTGTTTTCCTATTTTAATATCTATTAAAATATAATTTATTTCTGTGATCAAAGCTGTATTTTCAGCATCATTACTGCAGTCTTCAGCGTCACATGATCTTAATAAATCATAATAATATGCTGATTTATTATCAATGTTGGGGGACCTGTGATATTTTTTTATGATTCTCTGATTAATAAAAAGTTAAAAAGAACAGCATTTATTAGTTATGTTAATATTCAAAAGTTTAGTTCAGTACATTTGTATCTTTCTTTTTTTTAAATAAATTAATAATTTCATTCACGAGGGATGTGCTAAAGTAATAAAAATCACACTTAGTATTTATTTTGTTAGAAAATATTGAACAAAATGTGTCACTTTTTATCTCTGTATTCATCAAAGGATCAAAAAAAAATGTCATCACTCATATTATTATGATTTCTGAAGATCATGTGACTGATGCTGAAAACACAGCTGCGCATCACAGAAATAAATTCTATTTTAAAGTATATTAAAATAGAAAGCGATTGTAGAACCTGCAGCCGTGTGAATAAAGGTGGCTTGGCTTGACCGTAGCATGTGATGTTGCAGATTTTGTGCCTTGATGAAGCGGCACTCGGAGGGCGTGTCCGACCACGCCCCGCTGATGCCCCGCCCCTCTGACAGCGCTGGCCCCGCCCACCGGCTGGTTCCCGACGGCGTGGATCCGCGGCTGGTGCATCTGTGCAGACACGTCTACGACTTCCGCTTCGGACGCATCCTCAAGAACCCGCAGTGAAGCGGTGACGCGCGCGTGGATCTTCAGCTCTTCTTGTCTTGTGCACTGGACTGTCACACTGCTGAGGGATGATGGGAGAACCGCTGAAGGACCCAGTGTGTGTGTGTGTGTGTGTGTGTGTGTGTGTGTGTGTGTGTGTGTGTGTGTGTGTGTGTGTGTGTTGTGTGTGTGTGTGTGTGTGTGTGTGTGTGTGTGTGTGTGTGTGTGTGTGTGTGTGTGTGTGTGTGTGTGTGTGTGGTGTGTGTGTGTGTGTGTGTGAGAGAGAGTGTGTGTGTGTATCTCTGTGTGTGTGCCGTGCGTGCGTGTGTGTGTGTGTGTGTGTGTTGTGTGTGTGTGTGTGTGTGTGTGTGTGTGTGTGTGTGTGTGTGTGTGGTGTGTGTGTGTCTGTGTGTGTGTGTGTGGTGTGTGTGTGTGTGTGTGTGTGTGTGTGTGTGTGTGTGTGTATCTGTGTGTCTGTGTGTGTGTGTGTGTGTGTGTGTGTTGTGTGTGTGTGTGTGTTCTGTGCTGTGCTGTGCGCGTGCTCGTGCGTGCGTGAGTGTGTGTGTGTGTGAGTGCGTTCAGAACATGTCTCCACTGGTTTAATGCAGATTTAAGCCACAGATCCAGATTAAAGGTCCGTTCACACTAGTGATGATATAATGATAACTATACGCACTATAATTAATGATGCGCGACGCTGCAGCACAAACTAGTCATAAGCAGCACAGCAATAACCAATGGCTCAAAATTATACATTTTTATGTTATGCCAAAAATCATAAGATATTAAGATCATGTTCCTACCGTAAATATATCAAAACGTAATTATTGATTATTAATATGCATTGCTAAAAACTTAATTTGAACAACTTTAAAGATGATTTTCTCAATATTTAGATTTTTTTGCACCAGATTTTCAAATATTGTCCAAACCATACATCAATGGAAATATTATAATTCAATCTAAATGATGAACAATAAAAGAATCAGAATTTTAAATTCTATAATGATTTTATAAATAAAACAAATGATCTTGACTTCTAAATGTCACATTTAATTAAATGTGTCGTTGCCGTTTCTTTATAACTACTTGTAAAATGTATAACTATATATTACTCAATCATATTTTTCAGCGTATAGTTATCGTTACAGTTTGTGTGTGAACGGGCCTGAAGAGCTTGTTAAGCACAAAAGAAGATACTTTGACGAATGTTACAAACAAACACTTGACGGCAGCCATTGACTTCCACAGTATTGTCATCTGATTTTTGGGTGTACTGTCCCTTTAAGAAAGAAGCTCGCGCTCATATTCTCACCGTAGCTTTTTTAAATGATTAATTTCTGAAATCTGACCAAAGGACGCTCATGGTTAAACACGACCAGCTAATCAATGATCTATGTTTTATATCTATGACATTATCCAATGCACAAATATATTTTAATATTTATTTGTGGAATCGACGCTTCTAGTTTCTCTTTAATAAATTGCACTATTACATTCCCGCTCGCTTTTGTCTTTGCTACAAATATAGCTTTGATTTTTTGTAGACGCAGAGCTTTAATTGGATCAAATCAGCTTCCCAAAGGACAAATATTGAGTTTATTACAGTATGAAATACACTCGCAGCAACTAAACATGTGCTTCGGGTTTCTCCTCCGTCAGAAAGATAATAATGTTAATTAAAACCGCACCTTAACATGTGTTCAGATTGAAATATTAGATGCAAAAATTATGTATTACAGTCTGAATCTGAAATACAGTATCATTGAAGATTTCTAGTTATGATCAATTTCTAGCGCCTCTATATTTTTATGATGTATAAAGTCATACATGAAAAAATCTAAAATTTGAAATATTAAAATGATAATTTCAGCTTTCAATGTCGTCTGACGAAAAGGAGATGTTGATATATTTTTAGGACTATTTTTGAGAAAACTAATTATTTAAATTGCTGTCATTTTCTCTGATTTATGAATTATTGAAGTGAAATTACTAATTAAGAGTTTAATTGCACAGTGCATTTATCATATTTGGAGACTTGTAATTATATTTAAAGAAATTATTTATAACAGCACATGTCTATATTTCAAGTCCTCGTAGTTTAACGATGTTTTGAAGTGCTGTTAAGTGCAGTAGATTTATTATCATATCTGTTGGGTTAAATTATGATTAACGAGCTCTTCGGTAATATTCAGACGAGGTTAAATCAAGAGCTTGATGTTCGTATTTCTCCGCGGCTTTGTTCGTTTCTCTGAAGCTGTAACGAGTTGTTTAATTAGCTGATTGTGGTGTTGATGATGAGTTTATATTTCAGATATTCCAGATCTGATTAATATTCTGGAGATTCCTGGCCATTAAACGCTTTATTTTATTTTATTTCTCTCGTTGTGAGCTTTGTTGTTATTTGTTTTTCTTAAACTGATGTTTTTGTGTTTATTTTATTGCTTGTGATTTAGTTTTATTTTATTTTTTTATTGTATTTTTATTTTATATATATATATATATATATATAATATATGTATGTTTTTATTTTATTTTATTTTTTATTTTTATTTTTTTATTTGTATTTTTTGTATATTTTTGTTATTTTTATATTTTTTTTATGTATTTTTATTTTTTAGTTATATTTTTTTGTGTGTGTTTTTATTTTATTTGTTATTTTATTTTTTTATGTATTTTTTATTTATTTTATTTTTTATTATTTTTTTGTGTATGTTATTTATTTTATTTTTTTATTATAATTATTATTTTTCTTTATTTTTTTATTTTTTTATTTTTTTTATTGCTTTATATATATATATATATAAGCAATGATTAATCATGATTAATCGCATCCAAAATAAACGTTTTTGTTTACATAATATATGTGCTGTTTATTTATTATGTCTATATAAACACATGCATGTGTATATATTTAAGAAAAGTATGCTATGTTGATATATTAAATATATGTATATATATAAATTAATATACATGTAAATATTTTCAAATTATATTTCTCCAGCAGAGATTAAAAGAGAAGGTACGACTATTTATTATCACATGTCTTTATTTTGTCCCTCTTTTATTAATTTAGTATTTTTTGATGGCGATTATTGTTCAATGAAAAAGTATTTATGAAAATAAGTCAGTTTCTGATTCTGCTGATCATATAAAACGCTTGTTTTAAAGCAATAAGTCATGTTTGACCCAGAGTTAATTTTGAATTAAACTCGTTTTTTTGTACGTTTTATTGTTATATTTACCATTTTCATTTTAATTTAAGTTATTTGATGTTTTTGTCATTTTGTTGTAGTTTTCCTATTTTTCAACGTGTCTATATATTTGTATTCATTTTTATTTCAGTTTTAGTTATTTTACTACATCAAGTTAAACTCAATTAAAATAAGAAAATGAGCATTGACCACTAGTTGAAATAATATTTTAGTTTATTTCAGTTAATGTTTATTTGATTCATGTCACACATTTTTTTAATGATTTTAGTTAATGTATGAACTCAAGTGGTTTATTGCTTTTGTGGAAGGACGGCGTGTTACATGATTAATTTAGTCAATAATCAGACTTCATGTTCATTAATTTTGCTGCTTCAGTCCTGCTTTACTCTCTGTGTCCAGCAGGTGTGTGTGTGTGTGTGTGTGTGTGTGTTGGTGGTGTGTGTGTGTGTGGAGAGAGAGAGTGTGTGGTGTGTTGTTATTGTGTGTGTGTGTGTGTGTGAGAGAAGAGAGAGTGTGTGTGTGTGTGAGAGAGAGAGAGTGGTGTGTGTGTGTGTGTGTGAGAGAGAGAGAGGTGTGTGTGTGTTGTGTGTGAGAGAGAGGTGTGAGAGAGAGAGAGTGTGTGTGTGTGAGAGAGGTGATGGAGGAGAGAGAGAGTGTGTGTGTGGTGTGTGTGAGGAGGAGGAGTGGTGTGAGGGTGAGAGAGAGCTGAGTGTGTGTGTGTGTGTGTGGTGAGGAGTGGTGTGTGTGTGTGCGTGTGAGGGGTGTGTGTGTGTCGTGTGTGTGGGGGTGTGTGTGTGTGTGTGTGTTGTGTGTGTGTGGTGTGTGTGAGGTGGGTGTGTGTGGTGTGGTGTCGTGTGTCCTGTGTCCTCACACACGTGATTGAGCTCTGATCCTCTTTAAAGCACACAGACAGGATTGTGTTGAACAGATTTATCAGAGCTGCTCCACATTCACACCAATGACTTTCATATTCCTGTTTCCTGGAAAGAAAATCTCACGATTGTCATCATAAACCAATCAAAATCTGCAGCTCACACAAAAACATGAACGTTTATTAATAAGGATTACTGATGAGAATCCTGTCATTTATTGTCCCAGAATAAACCAGTGTTTCAGAACAATATTTCACACATGCGTGATTACATGCATTCAGTGAATATTTAATCAAAAATTATGTTTTTTTTAAAGAGGTTAATATGATAATAATGTATTAATGCATATGCGTTTATTAATTCCCTGTGAATAAAACTCATGACTTTTTTATTTTTTTAAATCCTTTTTAATTATTATTATTTTTAATGTTAATAAAATGCCAATTAAACAACATTAATGGCAATGCAATTATGTTTAACATCAACAGGTCTTAATAATATTAAGTGTATAATATATATATATATATATATATATATATTAATAAGGCAAGGCTAGTTTATTGATATAGCACATTTCATACACAGTGATAATTCAAAGTGCTTTATATAAAAGCAAGTGAAATAGACATTAAAAAACAATAATCACAACAAAATGATACAAAATTGATTTTAAATGAATATAAAATAGTTAAGAATAGAAGATGATTATACATAATGCAATCAGTCAGACGCTCATTCAGTAAATGCACAGCTGAACAGATGAGTTTGAGTCTGGATTTAAATCTGGTCTCTTCTGGAAGCTGGCTCATGATAGTTAAAGCAGACTCCCCTTGTTTTGTGTGAACCTTTGGTGTTTCTAACGGACTCGATCCTCCTGATCTGAGTGCTCTGTTAGGTGTATATTCAGTGAGCATATCTGAAATAGGCCATTGAGTGATTTATAAACGAGTTAAAAGTACTTTAAATGTAACTGTGAGCCAGTGTAAGGACCTGAGGACTGTGAAGATGCTCAGATGTTCTGGATGAGCTGCAGATGTCTAACGCTCTTCTTTGGAAGGAGATCATTACAATAATCCACCCTGCTGGTGATAAAGCCATGAACACGTTTCTCCAAGTCTTGACTGGAAACAATCTAATTATTGCGATGTTTTTGAGATGATAGTGTGATGATTTAGTTACATGACTACTGAAACAATGGTCTGTCGCCAGAATCACCCCAAGATTTTTTACTTGTTTTGTAGTTGTTTGACCCCTAGAGTCAAGGTATGCATTCACCTCGAGAACTTCATCTTTGTGTCCAAATGCAATGACTTCAGTTTTCTCCTTGTTTAACTGAAGAAAGTTCTGGCTCATCCAACTGTTAATTTCATCAATGCATTGGCAGAGGGAGTCAATGGGGGTGTAGTCATTTAGAGATGAGGCTTGGTGAATCTGGTTTCTCGTTATTTGACTTAGTGGAGCATATACAGACTAAACAAGAGCGGTGCAAGTATTGAGCCTTGAGGGACTCCGCATAGACGTCCACTGAGACTTATGCTCTCCTATACTCACATAATAACCTCTCACTTCTAATATGACCTGAACCATTTGAGTACCATCCCAGAAAGCCCGGCCCAGTTAACCACAGGCCAAGTTTATTATATTATGATGCAATTATTTCAGGCATGGAGACAAAATGAACCTGTTATGAGATGCGTGAATATGTAACTGTGTGATTATGAATGTGCAGCATTGACAGAATGAGAGATTATGATTGTGTTCATTAAACTGTGAGCTAATGAACATACGGCGCTCTGAGGAATATTACTGATACATCAGCAGCTCTCTGTCTAATGTGTGTGGGTGTGTGCGTGTGTGTGTGTGTGTGTGTGTGTGTGCATGTTTATGTGGTTTATGAGGACACAAATTTGTATAATGACATGGGTATAACATAGGTATTACAAAGAGAAGGTGATTTATGAGGACATTTTAAGTGTCCCCATAATTTAAAATGCTTATAAATCATACAGAGTGAACTTTTTTTGAGGGAAAATCAGAAATACACCGCTCCTGTGAGGCTAAGTTTAGGTGTAGGAGTAGGTGGTATGGGCAATATGCACATACAGCTTGTACAGGTATTAAAGAGAGCATTACGCCTATGGAATAGTTCCCCATTAAAGCTTAAAAACCAACATGTGTGTGTGCGTGTGATGTGAATGCGTTGTGTGTGTGTGTGTGTGTGGTGTGTGTGTGCTGTGTGTGTGTGTGTGTGTGGTGGTGTTGTGTGTGTGTGTGTGTGTGTGTGTGTGTGTGTGTGTGTGTGGATCAGGAGCTGATCTGAGGGAGGAGTGTGTGTGTGTGTGTGTGTGTGTGTGTATCTCTGTGTACGAGAGTGTGTGTGTGTGTGTGTGTATCTCTGTGTACGAGAGTGTGTGTGTATGCGAGAGTGTGTGTGTGTGTGTGTGTGTGTGTGTGTGTGTGTATGTGTGTGTGTGTGTTTGTGGCAAACACTTTTGCCATAATATTAATTCCTCCTAGATGCGTGTGTTGCATAGAGAACTGTATGTTGTGTTTTGCAAAAAGTGTTTTATGACATTGAAAACTGAGTCAAAGGTTGAGAATTAGTGTCTGGTTTTGCAGATTTGAGTGACAGCTTTAAGAAACTGTGTGTCAAGGAACTTGAACTGGATGCGAGCTGCAACTTGTAGCCAGTGCAAGGAGACAAAGAGAGGTGTAACGTGGGCTCTTTTGGGCTCGTTGAAGACCAGTCGTGTCGCTGCATTCTGAATCATTTGTAGAGGTTTGATTGTGTTTGATGGAAGTCCAGCCAGAAGAGCATTGCAGTTGTCCAGCCTAGAAATGACAAGGGCCTGGACAAGAAGTTGTGCAGCATGCTCTGTCAGAAAGGGCCTGATCTTTCTGATGTTGTGAAGTGCAAACCTGCAAGATCGAGCAGTCTTTGCAATGTGCTCTTTGAAGGTCAGCTGGTCATCAAAGATTACACCAAGATTTCTGACCGAAGCTGATGGGGTAATTGTTGATGAACCTAACTGAATCGTTAAGTCGTGCTGTAGAATTGGAGTGGCAGGGAAGACAAGAAGCTCAGTCTTTGCCAGGTTGAGCTGTAGGTGATGTTCTTTCATCCATGCCGAGATGTCTGCCAAGCAGCCTGAGATCCGTGCAGCTACCGTTGGATCATCTGGTCGAAATGAGAGATAGAGCTGTGTGTCATCAGCGTAGAAATGGTAGGAGCAGCCATGTGCCTGTATGATGGGACCCAGTGATGTAGTGTATGTGGAGAAGAGGAGGGGTCCAAGAACCGATCCCTGAGGAACCCCAGTGATGTAGTGTATGTGGAGAAGAGGAGGGGTCCAAGAACCGATCCCTGGGGAACCCCAGTGATGTAGTGTATGTGGAGAAGAGGAGGGGTCCAAGAACCGATCCCTGAGGAACCCCAGTGATGTAGTGTATGTGGAGAAGAGGAGGGGTCCAAGAACCGATCCCTGAGGAACCCCAGTGATGTAGTGTATGTGGAGAAGAGGAGGGGTCCAAGAACCGATCCCTGAGGAACCCCAGTGATGTAGTGTATGTGGAGAAGAGGAGGGATCCAAGAACCAATCCCTGAGGAACCCCAGTGATGTAGTGTATGTGAAGAAGAGGAGGGGTCCAAGAACAGATCCCTGGGGAACCCCAGTGATGTAGTGTATGTGAAGAAGAGGAGGGGTCCAAGAACCGATCCCTGAGGAACCCCAGTGATGTAGTGTATGTGGAGAAGACGAGGGGTCCAAGAACAGATCCCTGAGGAACCCCAGTGATGTAGTGTATGTGGAGAAGAGGAGGGGTCCAAGAACAGATCCCTGGGGAACCCCAGTGATGTAGTGTATGTGGAGAAGACGAGGGGTCCAAGAACCGATCCCTGAGGAACCCCAGTGATGTAGTGTATGTGAAGAAGAGGAGGGGTCCAAGAACCGATCTCTGGGGAACCCCAGTGATGTAGTGTATGTGGAGAAGAGGAGGGGTCCAAGAACCGATCTCTGAGGAACCCCAGTGATGTAGTGTATGTGAAGAAGAGGAGGGGTCCAAGAACAGATCCCTGGGGAACCCCAGTGATGTAGTGTATGTGGAGAAGAGGAGGGGTCCAAGAACCGATCCCTGGGGAACCCCAGTGATGTAGTGTATGTGGAGAAGAGGAGGGGTCCAAGAACCGATCCCTGGGGAACCCCAGTGATGTAGTGTATGTGGAGAAGAGGAGGGGTCCAAGAACAGATCCCTGGGGAACCCCAGTGATGTAGTGTATGTGGAGAAGAGGAGGGGTCCTAGAACAGATCCCTGGGGAACCCCAGTGATGTAGTGTATGTGGAGAAGAGGAGGGGTCCAAGAACCGATCCCTGGGGAACCCCAGTGATGTAGTGTATGTAGAGAAGAGGAGGGGTCCAAGAACCGATCTCTGAGGAACCCCAGTGATGTAGTGTATGTGGAGAAGAGGAGGGGTCCAAGAACCGATCCCTGGGGAACCCCAGTGACCAATTGATGTGCTTTGGATACCACCCCTCCCCAGGCCACCCTGAAAGACCGACCAGTGAGATAGGATTCAAACCAGCGAAGTGGAATCCCAGTGATGTCCAGTGATGAGAGGATGGACAGGAGGATCTGATGGTTAACAGTTTCAAAGGCAGCAGATAGATCCAACAGAATGAGGACTGATGATTTGGAATCGGCTTTTGCAATTCGCAGGGCTTCAGTGACTGAGAGTAGCGCAGTCTCAGTTGAATGGCCACTCCTGAAACCTGACTGTTTAGCGTACAGTTTGTTGTTCTGTGAAAGAAACAATGAGACCTGGTTGAAGACAACTCGTTCGAGTGTTTTGGCTATGAATGGAAGGAGAGAGACAGGTCTGTAGTTTTCTAAAAGAGAAGTGTTTAATGTAGGGTTTTTTGAGCAGTGGGGTTACCCGAGCCTGCTTGAATGCAGTGGGGAAGATGCCTGTGAGGAGAGATGTGTTGATGATGTGTGTGAGTGCTGGTAAGAGTGCGGGAGAGATTGCTTGGAGAAGGTGCGAGGGGATTGGGTCTAGAGGACATGTTGTAGGATGGCTGGAGAGGAGAAGTTTGGACACTTTGGCCTCAGTGAGGGGACAGAAGGAGAAGATGGGAGTTTGAGCAGTGGATCTAGTTGGTTGGAGGTCCTGTGTGAGTGGAGGTGAAAACTGACTACACACACACACACACACACACACACACACACACACACTTCTCTGGTTTTCAGCCTGATTTACAGGAAAACATGAGGATCAGCTGAAACGCAACAAACGCTTCAGTCAGCACCAGACACCAGCTCCTGAGACGCTTACAGACCATAATCTGTCATGACATCATGAGTGTGTGTGGATTAGGAGCTGAACTGAGGGAGGAGTGTGTGTGTCTGTGTGTGTGTGTGTGTGTGTGTGTGTGTGTGTGTGTGTGTGTGTGTGTGTGTGTGTATCAGGAACTGATCTGAGGGAGGAGTGTGTGTGTGTGTGGTGTGTGTGTGTGTGGTGTGTGTGTGTGTGTGTGTGTGTGTGTGTGCGCGTGTGTGCGTGTGGATCAGGAGCTGATCTGAGGGAGGAGTGTGTGTCTGTGCGTGCGTGTGTGTGGATCAGGAGCTGATCTGAGGGAGGAGTGTGTGTCTGTGCGTGCGTGTGTGTGGATCAGGAGCTGATCTGAGGGAGGAGTGTGTGTGTCTCAGACGCTGATGGAGGACGTGTCGGTGATGGAGGAGCTGATGGAGCGCTCGGATGGAGCCGCACAGAGGGACGTGTTCAGTGACACAGACTTCACGATCGGTCAGGAGCTTTCACTCGTTTATATGCAAACCAACTCAAAATATCGGTTTATATTTCAGGTCAATTATCAGAAAACTAGATTTAATGCAGGTTTATTTCTGAAGTTTATAAATGTGTGGAAGGTCTAACAAGAGAGAAACTATTAATAGTTTTTATTCAGATTTTTAATCAAGTTTTAT
>CM049816.1:651818-656818 GCA_027422435.1 Schizopygopsis pylzovi
AGAAAGCACTTCTCTTCATGAACATATGATCAAAAGTCAAACAGGGCCTGAACTCTTGTGATATCTCAGGTGTTTAAACGAACCATCATCATAATAAAAGCCCAACACATCCTGTAACATGTCGGAATATTCAGATTGATTTTTCACTGTTTTACCTGTATTTTGAATTGTGTGTTAGAGATATATATATATATATATAGTACATTTACACACATATATATGTGTGTGTGTGTGTGTGGTGTTGTGTTTGTGTGTGATAGTGTGTGTGCGCGCATGTGTGTGTGTGTCTGTCTATCTGTTTCTCTGTGCATGTGTGTATGTGCGCATGTGTGTGAGTGTGTGCGCATGTGTGTGTGTGTGCGCGCATGTGTGTGTGTGTGTGTCTGTCTATATGTTTCTCTGTGTGTGTCTATCTGTTTCTCTCTCTCTCTCTCTCTCTGTGTGTGTGCATGTGTGCGCGCATGTGTGTGTGTGTCTGTCTATCTGTTTCTCTTGTGTGTGTGTGTGTGTGTGTGTGTGTGTGTGTGTGTGTGTGTGTGTGTGTGAGAGTGTGTGCGCGCGCATGTGTGTGTGTCTGTCTATCTGTTTCTCGGTGTGTGTGCGCGCGCGCATGTCTGTCTGTGTGTGTGTCTGTCTATCTGTTTCTCGGTGTGTGTGCGTGTGTGCGCGCATGTGTGTGTGTGTCTGTCTATGTTTTTCTCTGTGTGTGTGTGTGCGCGCGCATGTGTGTGTGTCTGTGTTAGTGTTATGTTAGAATCATTATTATACTCTTATACTGTTCTTTAATATTTTGAATTGTTTTTAGCTTTATTTTTTGTTTTCATTTCAATCTTAAGTTTTGAAATGTTGTTGTATGCATTTGACCTTTTTATTTAATTTCTTATTTTTTAATGTCTAGCCTATATATAATATTTATGAGGTTTTAGCTTGTTTTTATTGTCCTCATCTGTAAGTCCCTTTGGATAAAAGCATCTGCTAAATGAATAAATATAATATAAATATAATAATAATAATAAATAGTAAAACATTGATTTAAACATGGCATTTATACAGTATTTATGCAGTGTGTCATATTTTTTGAATCCATATTTTAAACTCGTTAATATCTTTATTTTAAAGCAAATTAACGGTAGTCTCCGCATAAAATAATCGGTCGTTTTTAGATAACGATAAACAAAAGCCCCTCCGCTGCGGAAGATCTCCGGTGTTCGGTGTATCTGATCAGCGCGCGTCGCGTGTTTCCGGTGTGACGTGAGTCAGCGCGCGGCGCGGCGGACGGAAGATGGCAACCGAAGCGCCGCTGCCGGTGACCGGAGAACGGCCGCGAGCCCTGTGAGATGGACGAGAAGAGCTCAACACGGCGACAAACACACGAGAAAACGCCTCGCAGAAGCGGCGCGTTCGGTTCTGACGCATTTTCCCCGCGCGTCCCGAGCGATCATCACCGGAGATCCAGCTATAAAGACTGCGGTTCCGAAACACTGACGTTATTCCATCTGTACTGATCACGAAGAAGAAGAAGAAGGGAATATGAGGTAAGCGCGACCGTTAATACTATTAACGGCGGAAAGATGTGCTGTGATTCGGGATTAACGCGCCATTTATGTGAGTTATTGGTGAAAACTGTTTTGACGCATCGCTCCTGTCTCATCAGCGGTGACGCGACGCATTCACGTGTCCTGTATTGATGACAAGGGACGCGTTTCTCGTGATTGTGTGGAAACGGTGCGAAAGAAGCGCACGTTAATGGAGACGCGATGATCGCGCGTCTCTCTCTGCCGTGCTCTGATGTGTCACGGAGGGCGTGGTCAGCGCGGCTGTTGTCATGGTACCCGCCGCTGTGCGTGTGCTGATTGGTCAAGGTGATCGATGCGGTGATGCTGTTATTATTATTATTATTAAATCGGTCTTGCATGTAGATCACTCTCAGACACATACTAAACACTCTTAACATTAGTTTTCATAATTAATGTTACATTTTTGCTTGATTACATAAAAAAAAATCTAATTGTTAATGTTTGATTACCACTATTTTTGTTTATCAAATGTATTACTTATGGCATAGGTCCAGAAAAAAACAAAAATAATCTAAAAAAACATTTTAATAAAAAACAATGATTCGTTTAGAAGTTAATGGGTCCAAAAGTAGTTTGGACTTTAATAGTCAATGGAAGTGATTCAGGTTTGACCGACATGAGTTTGATGAAGGATGATGTTTAGGTGAATAATGTAATAATGTAATAAATCTCTGCTGGTGATGCTGTTGTGTTCATCAGACGCCGGTTAGAGATGTGTGAGCGAGCTGATGGAGATGGAGACGTGTTAAACTCTTTAGGATTCATGGTGTTGGGGTTTCTGGTTAGTTTGGTGTGACTCAGATCCCTGGCTTCAGCACTCTCTCTGCTGCTAATAATAGAGTCTGGAGCCGGTCAGCTTATTATTAATAATTATATCACACTCAGAACTGATCCACCTGAAGCTGGAGTGTGTGTGTGTGTGTGTGTGTGTGTGATAGAGAGAGAGAGAGATTGTATTGTTGTATAACAATACAACAACAATTGTTGTATTGTTATACAACAATAAATACCTTTCAATAAAATAATTTGATAAAATACCACTTTTTCCAAGCCACTTTGTTAGTGTAAGTGTACATGTATTTTAAAATGGATTTGTTGATGTTTTTGAGTTCTTACGTAACATTACTTCCATCATTCATTATTTTCTTTTACTCTGTTGTGTTTTTTGTATAATTCTCTTTTCTCAAAATGGCAAACAAACTATACCAATTATTTTAAAAGTCTGATGAAATCACTTAGTTTTTCCACATGGAATATTCAAGGTCTAAACTCCTCAGTCTTTGGCCTAAAAAGTAGAAATTCTGAATTTATGAAAGAACTTGAAGACATAGATGTCATCATCTTACAGGAAACCTGGTGTAGAGGAGATGTGTTCACTGGCTGTCCCTCGGGATACAGAGAGATAATATTACCATCAGTCAAACTTACATCAGTCACACAGGGGAGAGACTCGGGAGGGATGATCATCTGGATTAAATCTGAACTAGCCATAGAATTAGTTAAAATAGATCAATATCACCTATGGCTGAAAATACAAAAAGGAATAATATCAGCATCTCAGCATGTTTTCCTTTGTGCCATATATATACCCCCCCTCGAGTCTCCGTATTTCCAAGAGGAAACCTTTCAAAACATTGAACAAGAAATCAGCCATTTCCAGGCCCAGGGAAATGTGCTGCTTATGGGTGATTTAAATGCTAGAACCGGAAAAGAATTAGATTTCTTAGAATCACATGGTACCAGATTCATCACTGGCTATAACGACTTGTACCCTTCTTACCCCGCCAGAGAAAACTGTGATCAGACAGTGAACGCTCACGGACGGCAGCTGCTGCAGCTCTGCCGAGGACTGGCTCTGTACATCGTCAATGGAAGACTGCGAGGAGACTCTCTCGGACGATATACCTACAGCTCAGCTCTTGGTAACAGCACTGTAGATTATACCACCACAGATCTCCATCTTTCCTCTTTGAGAGCATTCACAGTCAAACCCCTGAAACCTTTCTCAGACCACAGCCAAATCACACTCTATATAAAGCAATCTGAAACATCACCCACACCAATTAGGACACCATATCAAATGATAAAAATTATGTCATTCAAATGGACAGAAAACAGCACCACTAATTACATCAATGCTGTTGAATCTCCAGAAATACAGTCCCGGTTACACTCATTCCAAACACAGGCATACCTTAAAAATCAATTCGTCATCAATCAGGAAGTACAAGATCTAAACAACATATTATACAAAACAGCACAAAAGAGTAATTTGACCACTGTTAAACCAAAGAAAAAACGTCTAGATACTGACAAATGGTTTGATTTGGACTGTAAGGCTCTGAGAAAAAACCTCAGAAATTTATCAAACCAAAAACACAGACAACCAGATAATCCGGACCTCCGCCTTCATTACTGTGAGGCACTAAAACCTATAAAAGCCACTCTCCGGCGGAAAAAAGCACAGTTTTTGCAAAACCAGTTTGAAGAAATTGAAAAATCTATAAATTCACACAAATTTTGGGATAAATGGAAATTATTATACAAACCAAATCAAGAAATTCTGGCCATCCAAGATGGGGAGACGTGGAAAACTCATTTCCAAGAATTATATAGCCCAACCGAAATTCAAAATTCTAATCAAAATGAAATAATTCATAAACTAGACAATTTGGAAAGATCGATTAAAGGGAATCAAAAAACCCCTTAGATTTCCCCATAACACTGAATGAATTGGAAGACAAACTACGGGTCCTTGAGCCCAAGAAAGCCTGCGGTGTCGACAGCATCCTGAACGAGATGTTGAAACACACAGACCAACGCTTCAAACTGGCCATGCTAAAACTGTTCAATGATGTTCTGTGTGTCGGGTTCTTCCCTGAGATCTGGAACAAGGGCCTCATCAGCCCCATTCACAAGAATGGAGACAAACTAGACCCCAACAACTACCGAGGCATCTGTGTGAACAGTAACCTGGGGAAGGTGCTCTGCAGCATCTTAAACACCAGACTGCTGCACTTCCTTATGAAGCACAATGCCTTGAGAAAATGCCAAATTGTCTTTCTTCCAAAATGTCGCACATCCGACCACATTTTTACATTACAAACATTAATTGACAAATATGTACATCAAAACAAAGGAAACATTTTTGCTTGTTTCATTGATTTCAAGAAAGAATTCGATTCAATCTGGCATGAAGGATTATACCTAAAACTTTTAGACAGTGGAATAGGGGGAAAATTCTATGATTTGATCAAATCAATGTACACAGCCAGCCAATGTGCGGTTAAAATTGGAAACCAAAGAACCGAATTCTTCCCCCAGGGGCGTGGAGTGAGACAGGGCTGCAGTTTAAGACCCCACCCTCTTCAACATTTACATCAACCAATTGGCCAACATACTAGAACGCGCCCCCATTCTCAC
>CM049816.1:664318-689318 GCA_027422435.1 Schizopygopsis pylzovi
CTCACACTGTTTAATGCAGCTCAGAGGGACATGGAGTGCTTTAACAGTTACAAATGCATCATTTTTTGACATTATAAACATAAAACATTGAATACTGATATTTAAAATTATAAAAAAAATGAAAATAGACTTTAAAAGTGAAATTAAATAGCCAGCAGGTGGCAGTAAGTCACTGTTAACAAGTGAGTCATTGCGACTGAACCGAATCATTTAAACGAATGAATCATTCAGGAACGAATCACTGCAACCGAACCGAATCATTTAAACGGTTCATTGATTCATTCAGGAACGAATCACTCTCATGTTGCTCAGAGACGCAAAACAGTGCTGTAGCTGGTAGAATGATTTTTGTTGGCGAAATGCAGCAAAAACAGGCAATATGTTGTATAATATTGTACTGTGGAACCCAAACCGGTTTGGTGGCTAGCGGTCTTCATCAGGGACTGTGTTTGAACACACTCGCGCTAGTACTGCGATCTGAAGTCGGAGCAGAGTAACCGTGTCTCGGTGTTTATAGTTTATCAGCGCTGCACAGATGGGCTTGTTCTCCTCGTGTTCAGTGCTGATCTCAGACCCTCTCCTATGATTTCAGTCTGGCCTTAACGAGGAGTTAGACCGGGGCAAGTTGTCACGTGGTCTGGGCTTCAGTATCTCGTCCAATCACACAAGTGCGTGTTTTCCTCCAGCAGCGATTGTCTGCTAACGGTTCAAACTAAATCTGGAGCTTTTTGTGAATTCTATTACTAAAATATTTTATTTTATGGGAAAACGTTCTTTAGATGTTTTAAAGCAAGTGTGAGTGGTCTTCTAGGGTGTTGCTATGTGGTTGTTTGGGTGTCCTTGTATTACTATTTTTTTTGGGTTGCTATGTGGTTGATGGGGTGTCCTGGGAGTTGCTATGCGGTCGTTAGGGTGTTCTGGGGTGGTTGGTATGCAGTTGTTAGGGTGTCCTGGGGTTGCTATGCGGCCGTTAGGGTGTCCTGGGTGTTGCTATGTGGTCGTTAGAGTGTTCTGGGAGTTGCTATGCTGTCATTATGGTGTTGTGGGGGGTTGCTATGCGGTCGTTAGGTTGTCCTAGGTGTTGCTATGTGGTCGTAAGGCTGTTGTGGGGGGTTGCTATGCGGTTGTTAGGTTGTCCTAGGTGTTGCTATGTGGTCATAAGTCTGTTGTGGGGGGTTGCTATGCAGTTTGTTCTGGGGGTTGCTATGTGGTCATAAGGCTGATGTGGGGGGTTGCTATGCAGTTTGTTCTGGGGGTTGCTATGTGGTCATAAGGCTGTTGTGGGGGGTTGCTATGCAGTTTGTTCTGAGGGTTGCTATGTGGTCATAAGGCTGTTGTGGGGGGTTGCTATGCAGTTTGTTCTGGGGGTTGCTATGTGGTCATAAGGCTGTTGTGGGGGGTTGCTATTAGGGCTGCACGATATATTGCATGCAATAGTCATGCGTATCTCTTCAGTGAAGACGGTTCTGTGATTAGCCGTAAATTTCCTTCAGCTGTTTTCAAATGGAGCGGCATTTAATACACAGGGCTGTAGTTCACTGACAAGCTACGCAATCTCACGTTCACTATCGCATGCGATGCATCTGTGATTCTGAGCGTGAATTACGTAGCTTGTCCGTGAACTACGGCTCTGTGTATTAAATGCCGCTCCATTTAAAAACAGCTGAAGGAAATTTACGGCTAATCACAGAACCGTCTTCACTGAAGAGATACGCATGACTATCGCATGCAATATATCGTGCAGCCCTAGTTGCTATGCAGTTTGTTCTGGGGGTTGCTATGTGGTCATAAGGCTGTTGTGGGGGGTTGCTATGCAGTTTGTTCTGGGGGTTGCTATGTGGTCATAAGGCTGTTGTGTGGGGTTGCTATGCAGTTTGTTCTGGGGGTTGCTATGTGGTCATAAGGCTGTTGTTTGGGGTTGCTATGCAGTTTGTTCTGGGGGTTGCTATGTGGTCATAAGGCTGTTGTGGGGGGTTGCTATGCAGTTTGTTCTGGGGGTTGCTATGTGGTCATAAGGCTGTTGTTTGGGGTTGCTATGCAGTTTGTTCTGGGGGTTGCTATGTGGTCATAAGGCTGTTGTGGGGGGTTGCTATGCAGTTTGTTCTGGGGGTTGCTATGTGGTCATAAGGCTGTTGTGGGGGGTTGCTATGCAGTTTGTTCTGGGGGTTGCTATGTGGTCGTAAGGCTGTTGTGGGGGGTTGCTATGCGGTTGTTAGGTTGTCCTAGGTGTTGCTATGTGGTCATAAGGCTGTTTTGGGGGGTTGCTATGCAGTTTGTTCAGGAGGTTGCTATGTGATCATAAGGCTGTTGTGGGGGGTTGCTATGCAGTTTGTTCTGGGGGTTGCTATGTGATCATAAGGCTGCTGTGGGGGGTTGCTATGCAGTTTGTTCTGGGGTTGCTATGTGGTCATACGTCTGTTGTGGGGGGTTGCTATGCAGTTTGTTCTGGGGGTTGCTATGTGGTCATAAAGCTGTTGTGGGGGGTTGCTATGCAGTTTGTTCTGGGAGTTGCTATGTGGTCATAAGGCTGTTTTGGGGGTTGCTATGCAGTTTGTTCTGGGGGTTGCTATGTGGTCATAAGGCTGTTGTGGGGGGTTGCTATGCAGTTTGTTCTAGGGGTTGCTATGTGGTCATAAGGCTGTTGTGGGGGGTTGCTATGCAGTTTGTTCTGAGGGTTGCGTTTGTTGGGTGGGTTAAGGCTAGTGTGTGTGCGTGGACTGACCCGCCGTGTGTCGTTGTTTCAGCGAGCAGAGCATCTGTCAGGCCCGCGCCTCCGTCATGGTCTACGACGACACCAGCAAGAAATGGGTGCCGATCAAACCGGGTCAGCAGGGCTTCAGTCGAATCAACATCTACCAGAACACCAGCAGCAACACCTTCCGCGTGGTGGGAGTGAAACTACAGGACCAGCAGGTGCGTGTGCTCGTCAAACACTAACGAACCAGATCACAGTTCACCAGCTGCTTAACCAGCCACGGTGTTACGACTGCGCCTTAATTAACCCTTTAAGAGTAATCACTCTTACCTCTCAGTCTCTAATTAAACCAGTCTAACAGCCTTTAATAACTCATGACCAGTCTTTAAGAAAACTGACTTTTTAAGAAGAAGATATTAATTATAATAAGCATAAAACATCCCATATTAGTTGGCCTTAACTATGTACTTGCATTTAAATTAATACATGTTTTTACATTGTACGTATATAAAAAAAAACACCTATTTGTAGTTACATCTGTAATTGCTTTTATAATTAATCCCTTAAACCTACCCATACCACTTAACCAGTCCCTAACCTACCCGTATCCACCTCAATAGCAGCAAAAGTGTTAAACAATACAATATGAACACAAGAAGTACTTGTTTTTTGATGTAAGTACATAATAGTTAAGGCCACCTGCTTTGTTTTGGCCAAAATCAAAAATACATATTGCACTTGATTAATTGATTAAGTTTTGCTCGTATTTAATTCACACTGATTTATTCACACTTCACATTTATTTTCTGATTTATGGAGTAATAACTTTTTTTTTTTTGTGAGAAATCCAACCTGACTTAATTTAGTGTTCAGATTTGTGTGTTGGGAATGTATGCAAATGAGTGCATATTTAATTAGACATTGCCTCATTTGCATATTCAAACACAACGTTTCGGATGAAGTTTGGTGATGTCTGTTAATTGTATCTTACTCACCTACTCAATAATAAACACTCGTTATCAATTGAAAACTCTCGTACAGGGAGGGGAACTTATTCCATGTTCTGCAATGTTTCCATCCATCCGAAGTTACGAATTAAACTTGGAATATTGCATAAAACGTTTGCGAATAAAGCACCGTTTCCATCCAACGAGTCAAAGAGAGCAAAATCGTCACTTCCTGATTAACTTGTGCTAAATATCACGAAGAAAAGCTAAATCTGCTGCAGTAGTAGAAGTGATTAGTTTATACGATAAATTACGAGCTTGAGAGCGTGCAGACGAAACGAGGTCATGTTATTTTATTTTCAGAGTCTGCTGTTTGGGAACGGAGTTAATTATAACGAAGCACTTTGACGAGACATGGCTCAAGCGTTTCAGATGCTGTGAAATGAGATTGCGTTTCCCATCGCAAAGTCACGCGTGCATTAAGGAATTTATTCGGTAAAAGTGTTTCTATCGTAGCTCATGCTCTTGATTTCTTACCGGATATGAAATGTATCCTTCTTAGTTGAGCGCATAAGTATTTAATGCTTATCTTGGAGTTTCCATCCAGTGTTTTTCTTTATGCAATATCCCAAAATGCACATAATAATACGTGGATTGAAAGATAGCTGTTGATTTTCAATACTGAAGAGCCTGAGCACACTCTGACCTCTGACCTCAGGTGGTCATCAACTACTCCATCGTGAAGGGGCTGAAGTATAACCAGGCCACACCCACCTTCCACCAGTGGCGAGATGCGCGGCAGGTGTACGGACTCAACTTCGCCAGTAAAGAGGAGGCCACCACCTTCTCCAACGCCATGCTGTTCGCCCTCAACCTGCTCAGCACCCAGGACGGAGGTACCAGTTATACACACACACACACACAACCCCACACACACACGCACAAACTCTCACACACACATATACACACACGCGCACACAACTCTCACACACACACACACACACCACACATCATACACACACACTCACCACACACCACACACACACACTCACACCACACACACTCACACACATATACACTCACACTCACACACACACACACACACACACACACACACACACACTCGCACACTCACACTCTCTCTCTCTTACTCACTCACACACTCACTCACTCACTCACTCACTCACACACACATATACTCACTCACACACACATATACACACACACACACACACACACACTCACACACATATACACACACACACGCACACTCACACTCACACACACACACACACAACTACACACACACTCACACACACACCACACACCACACACACACACACACACACACACACACACACAGAAAGGCGAGCCGGGTCCCTGCTGTTGTCAGGCAGGTGTGTGTTACTGGTGTCAGAAACCGGAGCCGTGGGGAGCAGGTAGAGTACAGCAGTAATGATGATGATGCTGATGATGATTACAGACTGGATCTGCCAGTGTTTCTGCGTCTTCCACAACCGCTTCGTCCTCTGCAGCATGTCCTGTAGGTACACTGTCTCTCTCTCTCTCTCTCTGTGTATTTCTGTCTCTCTCTCTCTCTCTCTGTCTCTGTCTCTCTCTTTCTCTCTCTCTCTCTCTCTGTCTCTGTCTCTGTCTCTCTATTTCTCTCTCTCTCACACACACACTCTGAATCTGAGACACACATGATGTTGCCGTCATGTTCCTCAAAACTGTTCATGGTCTCTTTCAGGTCCAGCTGTTCAGCGTCAAGTCCAGAACGGGTTGAGTTCAGAAGACCTGGAGGTCCAGAGACGGTTAGCCACACACACACACACACACACACACACAGACACAGACACAGACACAGACACACACCACAACACACACACACACACACACACACACACACACACATACAGACACACAAACACACACACACAGATGTGATTGATATCTTTCATAAATTGCATTGACTGCTTTATGTTAAAAATATGTTTAAGGAGGACACAGAACTAATTTGGGTTTATGTTTATGCTTTATTAATTTTTATAAGATTACCCGTGTTTTCAAGACTTCGTTAGATGCTGTCATAACTTTGCAAAGATTTGATTTTAAAACAGTATCATAGCTATTCAACTATTTATTGTTATGATTTTAAATCTGTATTAACGAGCTCAAAGTAAACGAGCAGCTAAAGTCTGATTTTGTGTTTTAAAATGAAACGATTATAATCTTAATTAAAGCGATGAAGTCTGACAGTAATCAGTGTTGAGTTCTGTAGCTTTACATGTTTCTACACCATTAACAGTTTTTAGAAATTTAGTAATCAAATGTAATACTTTAATAAAGTAACTGAAATAGTTACAGTACTTGTTACATTTTTGTAACCTGTTACATTTCCATAGTAACCTTCGCAACACTGTCACAAGTGACATTTATGATGTTACAGTAATTGTTACATTTCCATAGTAACCTTCGCAATAGATTTACGTTCTAATAATATTTTAACAATTTTTACTGTAGTTTTGCTCAAAGAAATGCAGCCTTGATGAGCAGAAACATTAGTGTGTGTGTGTGCAGTGCATGATGGGTAAATCAGTGTGTGTTCGTGTGTGTATTTAATCTCCGCAGGCAAATGGAAATGCAGCAGCAGCAGATGCAGGCTCATATCGAGCGAGAGAGACGATCGTCCAACTCGGGTCAGACGCGACTGAAACACAGACTCTGTTATTGATCTGAATAATGACACTGTTGTCTTCTGTAGAGACTGTTACAGTTAAAGCATCACGTGATTTGTGTGTGTTTTCCCAGGTTCCCCATTTCAGGGTCACCCTGTGGTGCTGTCTGTGGCTCCTCCCATTGTGACTCCGCCTCCTCTGTCGATGGGCGGTCCCTGTCCCCCTCCTCCTCCCCCGCCTGTGCCGCCGCCCCCTTCCGCCGGAGCTCCGCCCCCTCCTCCGCCTCCTCTGCCTGTGGGGTACGGGGGTCACGCCCAGGACGATAGCCACGCCTCCGCGGGTCTGGCCGCTATGATCGCCGGAGCCAAACTGCGCCGTGTGCAGCGGGTGCGAAATCATATTTCTACAAACAATATATTATAGGTTTATGCATTTAATAATTTAAAACTTGATTACATCAATCACGGTGCTTCGTGGCAGTGGGCGGAGCTTTTTTGGTGCATTGACTTTCTGATTGGTGGAATTTTTTCTCGTACAGCATCATGGGTAATGTAGTTTTTCACCACAGAGTTTTGTTAAATGCAGTTATTTAAAAAATAAGTTGAACTTACATGGCTTCAATGAGAGTATATAACAAAAATGTTCTCTGAAAATGTAATTTCAACTACACAAAAATTAAGCTTGAGACTCTTTAACATCCATGGAACCACTAAGGGTTCATTATAGTGAAAAAGGGTTCTTCTCATCGTTATAATGTTTTTGAGTCATTACACTGATGAGTCTTTTTGATCAATCACGATTAATCGCATTCGAAATTATAGTTTGTTTACATAATATATGAGTGTGTATTGTGTATATTTATTATGCATATATAAATACACACACATACATGTGTGTGTATATATATATATATATATATATATATTAAGGAAATGTTATATTTACATGTAAAATATTATATTTATTAGTGCTGCCAAACGATTAATCGTAATTAATCGCATCCAAAATAAAAGTTTGCTTACATAATATACGAGTGTGTATTGTGTATATTTATTATATATATAAAAAAATACACACAGATACAGCATGTATTTTGAAAATATTTGCATATATATTTACATTCATATAACTTATATCATATATAAATGTATTTAATATATAAACATAACATTTAAAAATATATATACATTCATGTGTGTGTATGTATATATATATATATACATACATAATAAATATACACAACACACACTCATATATTATATATACAAAACTTAATCACACTAATATTTATATATAATATAAATGATATACAACTGTAAAAATATTAGTGGTGGGCCGTTATCGGCGTTAACGTGCTGCGTTAACGTGAGACTCTTATCGGCGATAAAAAAAATATCGCCGTTAATCTATTCTCAAAGTTGGGTTGGGAGCTGGGTCTATACTACGCAAGCTATGATGACTTTCACCCTGATATTTTAGCGCGGATGTATACCTAGCCGAATTGCACTGTAGGGGGCGAGAACGAGTCTTCGAACTAGAGGCTCGCAGTCCGTGATGGACAGATTGTTAACGGCTGGTCTGTGTGGTAATACAATCGTGCAGGACATCCAAACGCTCACCTATCATTCATCAACCTCAAATATGGCTTTTCATCTGAAAGATGTATGTAGCAACTTTACATGGCCGCTCAATATGATGTTAACCTAGAGAAATGTGCGCTATTGAAGTGTTTGTGTGGAAGCGCGTTTGCTGCAGGACAGGCTCCGGTGCGCTCACTTGCTCTTAAAATCTCCGTCATTTTTGGTCATACAGATAAAAGTAGCCTAATACATCTTTCGAATCTGTAAAGACTCTACGTTTATTTGTGTGCACTCAGAATAACAACGAAACGTTGCGCTTTTAAGCAAACAGGATGCGCTTTAGGTCTCATGTGAACTTGAGCGAGAAACTTCGAAACTCGAATATATCTAAAAATACAGTACATAGAAAAATATATCTATAGAGAGTGAAATGTAAAAAAAAAAATAGAAGACGTGTGTGTTAGCATGGATGATTTACATGAAATTTAATCTGTGCAACACTGTGCATAATAAGATGGCTTTCAGTTCAATTATATAATAACAAAAAACGACATTTTGGGTTTTTATTCAACTAATAAGGTGGGCACGCTGTGATCTGTACTATATTTTTACTGTAATTGACCGTTATCAAAAAAAAAAATAACAAAACAACAACACGGGAGTGGGAGGGAATGGGAGTCATTCTTCCGGGAGTGGAACGGGATTTTCCTCCAGTTTTTTCGTGGGATTGGGACGGGAAGAGATTAAAGTTTGTGATGCATTTTGGAAACAGGAGATGAGCCCCTGGTCTAATGCGCCACCTGGCTTGAGAAACCCGTTCTCAAAGACTTACTTTTAGTCATTATTTGGGTAGCACACATATTCTGAATGCCTTCAGCAGAATTCAAATGAGCCATTTTAATCTAGATTAATCTAGATTAATTTCAAAATTAATCTAGATTAATCTAGATTAAAAAAATTAATCTATGCCCACCTGTAAAAAATATATACATACAATATTTTTATAAATATATACATATATGCATATTTATGTATACATAATAAATCAACACAGATTCAACACTGAACACGCTTAAAAATAAAACTGATGGTTGCTTGAAGAGCGTTTAATATTTATGGTATTTTTCAAATGCACTAAATATTCTTTACAGCATGAAAAACCCTTTATGCACACTTTACTTTGAAGAGTAAACAACCCGATCTCCAAAAACACATCTATGCACAACAAACAGGCCAGTAAGTAGCAACACTAAACACGGAGGCGTGTGATCATCAGATAACGTGTTTCTGTTGATGTTTGTCCGCAGCCGGAGGATAACTCTGCGTCCGCAGCCAAAAACGAAACCAACCGGACCAGCGGCGGAGGAGGTGGAGGCCTGATGGAGGAGATGAACGCGCTGCTCGCTCGCAGGTCAGAGACAACACGCATAACACACACACACACACACACACACACACACACACACACACTGAGAGTAAATACACACACACACACACACACTGAGAGTAAATACACATCAACACACACACACACACACTGAGAGTAAATACACATCAACACACACACACACACACACACACACACACTGAGAGTAAATACACATCAACACACACACACACACACACACACACACACACACACTGAGAGTAAATACACATCACACACACACACACACACACACACACACACTGAGAGTAAATATACATTAACACACACACACACACACACACTTTAATTCTCATTACAGACGGAAAGTGGTAGACGAGAAGAAGGACGGAGAGAGCCAAAGCGTGAGTACAGAGCTGATCACTTTGTGTGTGTAGTGTGTAGAAGAGAGAGAGAAGAGTGTGTGTCGTGTGTGTGGTGTAAGTGTGAGAGAGAGACAGAGGTGTGTGTGTGTGTGTGTGTGTGTTGAAAGAGAGAGACAGAGGTGTGTGTGTGTGTGTGTGTGTGTGAGAGAGAGAGAGAGAGAGAGAAGTGTGTTGTAGAGAGAGAGACAGAGGGTGTGTGTGATGTGTGTGTGTGTGTATGGTGAACAGAGGTGTGTGATGAGTGTGCCAGAGAACAGGTGTGTGGTCGTGTGTAGGAATGGTAAGGAGCAATGAGTGAGAACTTTGTGGTGAGGAGTTGTGTGTGTGTGTGGGGTGTGTGTGTGTGTGTGTGTGAAAGAGGGAGACAGAGGTGTGTGTGTGTGTGTGTGTGTGTGAGAGAGAGAGAGAGAGTGTGTGTGAGGTGTGTGTGTGTGTGTGTGTGTTGTGTGTGTGAAGTTGTAGTGTGTGAAGTTGTGAGTGAGAACTGTGTAGTGTGTGTGTGTGTGTGTGTGACGGTTTTGTTGGTGTAAGTTGGTGGAAGAGAGGAGGAAGAAATGTGTGTGTAGTGATGTGTGTGTGAGAGAACATGAGTGTGTGAGAGATAGTGTGTGTGTGTGTGCGTGTGTGCGTGGAAGAGAGTGAGGAAGAACATGATTTTTACATTGTTGGAAGATTTGAACATGAGAAGAATATAATAGATAAATATTAATATTGTAACTTGCAGTGTAAAATAAAATAAATATTAGGCATATAATTACCATATTTGTTATATTTTTGTATTTAAAGGGCAATTATAATATACAACAGTAATATATTAATATTTTCATTTTAGAGTTAAAACAATATTAATAATAATGTCTATATTCCAGCCCTATATATATGTTTAATTTCACAATAAGAAGTAATATATTTAAAATACATTTCATACTAAGTATAGTTCAAATCCATTAACATATTTACTGACAGATAACTCCATACTGATATAATAATTATAATTAAACTTTACTTGGCATATTACTCGTGCACAATGCATATTTCTCAATATTAAGTCTAAAATGTGATTTAATGTCACTTTTGATGAGGATTGCATGATTTGTAAATAATATAAGACTTTAAATGCACCTGAAGTAGTTCTAATAAACTATGCATATCATTACACATAATTAAAGTGCATTAAGTATTAGTCTGTTCCAATTCAGCAAACTTTAAAAGTACAATAGCAGGACATTTATGTAGCATGAAATAAATGCGGTGTATGTGTTGTGGACTTTGAGTACGTGTGAAAGGCTGGGAATGATTCTGCTGTGTTTCAGGACGACGCCGCGTCTCGGGGACAGAACGCCGCAGGTACTTGTTCTTCTGCATGAGAGCGGAGCAGTAAATGTGTTTCTCGGAGGGGGGTGTGGATGGTAAGATCGGGTCTGGTGTGTGTCGTTCTGCAGATGGAGTGAAGAAGCCGTGGGACCGAGCCAATTCAGCCGAGAGATCGTCGCTGGTGTCCAGGTCAGAAACACAGCATCACAAGCAGAGCTGGGTTTAACGCGTTACTGTAATCTAAGTACTTTTGCTGCTAACGCGGTAAGAGTTACGCTTTACATGTATGTAGTACCTGCAAACTAGTCGCTTTTCGGCGACTAGTGAATCTAAATAGATCGTTAATGTGAATCGTCTAGATTTTTTTGGGGGTGGGGGATTGCAAGCTCGTAGACAGTAGTAGGGGTTGCACAGACTAGTGGACTTCAGTGCTATGATGCTTTAAGCTTGACTAGTCGCTGGTCCTATAGAGGGCGCTATAGGATAATAAATCCACATTTACGCTCTGAATACTCTGAATGCGCTCCACAAGACATGTGTGATTATATTACTGGATGCTGGAAATGCATGTTTTAAACACTTATTGTACAGGTAAGTTAATCAGGTTCTAATCTAATGCACTGCTGCACTGTAACGCACACACATAGCTACAGACAGTAGCGCGTACAATACATCACGCACACATAGCTACAGACAGTAGCGCGTACAACACATCACGCACACATAGCTACAGACAGTAGCGCGTACAACACATCACGCACACATAGCTACAGACAGTAGCGCGTACAACACATCACGCACACATAGCTACAGACAGTAGCGCGTACAACACATCACGCACACATAGCTACAGACAGTAGCGCGTACAACACATCATGCACACATAGCTACAGACAGTAGCGCGTACAACACATCACGCACACATAGCTACAGACAGTAGCGCGTACAACACATCACGCACACATAGCTACAGACAGTAGCGCGTACAACACATCATGCACACATAGCTACAGACAGTAGCGCTTACAACACATCACGCACACATAGCTACAGACAGTAACGCGTACAACACATCACGCACACATAGCTACAGACAGTAGCGCGTACAATACATCATGCACACATAGATATAGACATTAGCGTGTACAACACATCATGCACACATAGCTACAGACAGTAGCACGTACAATACATCACGCACACATAGATATAGACATTAGCGTGTACAATACATCATGCACACATAGATATAGACATTAGCGTGTACAACACATCATGCACACATAGCTACAGACAGTAGCACGTACAATACATCATGCACACATAGCTACAGACAGTAGCGCGTACAATACATCACGCACACATAGCTACAGACAGTAGCGCGTACAATACATCACGCACACATAGCTACAGACAGTATGATGTGATCTGTTAGGTACATGTAGATCTGTTATGCGTCAAATAGTGATCTGTTATAGGTGTGATCTGTCATACATACGCACACATAGTAAGATCTGTATGGTACAATGATCTGTTACATGGCTGTGATCAGTTATGGTCATGTGATCTGATGTGATTAATGCAGTGATTGTGTCCATTTTCAGGGTTCGGCCCGTGGGCAGCATCAGCGACTCAGACGTCTTAGACTTCGACAGAATGAAACAGGTAAAGATTATCCATATTTTACCATCAAAAACATACTTACCTACATATCAGTAATGTATTTAGAATTTCATTTTAGATTTTAATTTTAGTTAATAGTTTAGTAATTAAGTTGTGTTTTTGTCTTTTTTAATAGTTTATATATACGTGTGTGTGTGTGTGTGTGTGTGTGTGTGTGTGTGTGTGTGTGTGTGTGTGTGTGTGTGTGTGTGTGTGTGTGTGTGTGTGTGTAAATGTGTCCCTGGAGAACAAACTAGTCATAAGCAGCACAGGTATATTTGTAGCTATAGACAACAATACATTGTATGAGTCAAGATTATAATTTTTTTTGTTATGCCAAAAATCATTAGATATTAAGATCATGTTCCATGAAGATATTTCTACCATAAATATATCAAAACTTAATTATTGATTATTAATATGCATTGCTAAGAACTTACTTTAAAGATGATTTTCTCAATATTTAGATTTTTTTTGCACCAGATTTTCAAATATTGTCCAAACCATACATCAATGGAAATATTATTATTCAGATGCTGCATAAATCTCATGACCCTCGTGACTGGTTTCGTGCTCCAGGGTCACACACACACATATATATATATAGTTTAAATGAAAAAATAATCCAAACTAAATGAAAATGGAAAATGTTGCCTTTGGCAAATAGCAGACATATTTTTATTTTATTCTATATTCTATTTAAATTGTATCATGTCTTTTATTTTAGTTTCAGTTTTAGTCGTCTATAATAACCCTGTTTCAGTGGCTTTAAATGCGAACGATGTTGTAATCGTCAGGAAATCCTGGAAGAAGTGGTTCGTGAGTTGCACAAGGTGAAGGACGAGATCATTGACGGTATGTTTATTCTCCCGCCGCTCAAACAGCAGGTCAGCGACGCGAAGGTCATGGGTTCGATTCCTCGGCCCACATGCATGAGTGTGACAACGTGCCCCGGTCTGTGTTATGATGCAATGCACTCGTAGCGTCCGACTCTAATAACTGTGTTGTGCTTTATTTCCAGCCATTAGACATGAACTCAGTAGAATCAGCACCACATAATGTCCATCTCCGGACCGAGCCGGACCGAGCCGGCGTATTAAAGCGCACGGACTGACGCGGAGGAACCCTGACGCTTGCACTGATCTACTGTACTTACTGTACGTCCACTTCAGTGCCACGAAGAACGGAGTCCACACATTATTCTCTTAGTCTCTTTAAACATCGGAACATTCTTGGATCAAGATTAATGGATGGCATGATTTATGATATTATATCTTGCTTTCTTAAAAAAAAAATTATATTTTTTTATTAGCTTTTGCTTAAAACAAGCAAAAATTATGCTTTGAATTATGCTCGTTTTAAGCAAAAACTAACAAAAATATAATTTTTCTGAAATAATTTCACTTGTACGGTAAATTAATCTTGATTTAAGAATGTTCAGAAATCTAAAATACTAAGAGAATATTTTATGCAGTGCATTATTATTATTATTATTATAGGTGTAGTATTAGTAGTGTTTTCATATAGGAATCAATAATAATAATAATAATGATATCATTGCACATCAGCGTTAGTCGTTTATATGTTTACTGTTTTAATTTTCCATAAGATCGCACATTTCTCATTACCTCTGTTTTTCATATTTTTTGCCATAATTATGTATTTAATAATCCCTGAAGGATATTATCTGACGAACAGACATCACACGGCAGAGTATTTGTGATCATGTTGGTAATATGTTTATTGGTTGCGAGGACGTGTGGTGAAATATTGTTGTTTATGATTTCTCTTTTTGAACAAGTGCTTCCTGGTTTGAAAAAAATTAATAAAATAATAAAAGATATACACAATGTTTATGAAGTAATGTGTGAAGGTGTGTCGGATGGGATCGAGATTCACACGGTTCATATTTCAGCTATTCATAATTAATAAATCATTTTTCATTGAGAATTTTTTTTTTTTTATTTTCAGAAAAAATGCATTAGAAATACTCTCAGACTAATCATCATAATTATATTTTAATAAGTATTTCATATTCATTTTAACATTAATAATACACCGTGTAAATCTGGATTTTAATTAAAATTACATAAAATTAGAATTTATTTTCAGTTTACTAATGCTATTTATATTTAAATATTCAAAAAACGTATTAATATTAATTTAAAAAAAATAACACATTAAAAATAATACACTAATATATCAAGAATTCTGGTGATTATATATTTTTTTGTTTATGAATAACTTAAAAAAATGTATATCATCATCATAACTAAATTATGATTGAAGTTATGTTTTGTGTAATTCAGTGCAAATAAAATAATGACATACTATATTAAAAATGTAAAATAATACATTAATGTGCCGTTTATTCTCAATTTGGACATTTAAAGATATCAAACATGAGGAAAAAACTACAAATCCAGATTTTCAAATATTGTCCAAACCATTCATCAATGGAAAATTATTTATTCAGCTTTCAGATGATGCATAACTCTCATGACCCTTATGAGTGGTTTTGTGCTCCAGAGATGTGTACACACACACACACGCACACACACACACACACACACACACACACACACACACACAGCACCACACACGCACGCACACACACACACACACACACACACACACCACACACACGCACACACGAATCATTTGAGTCAGTTCGGGACCGCGGAGCGCGAATCATTTGAGTTAATCATTGAGTCAGTTTTTTCTTTCTCTCTTTTTTTTAGATTAAACAGTACAAAACTTAAAATCATTAACACAGTAGGCTAAAGTATAACAAAACACATAAAATACAAATCCCTTAGAAAATGACCCATGCTTTTATTATAGTCTGTAGGCCTATGGTTTGATTTGATTGATGTTGTGCTGTATGACGTCAGAGTGAACGCTCGTGAATGCAGCATTAGAGCAGCTCGTGATCAGATAACACACAGAGTCGTGAAGGGTTCATTAGGAGCTTGTTGTTGGTCTTCTTTAAGCGTGTTGTATTTGCTGTTCTTGCAGTCAGTGTTATATTCCAGCACTAATGAAGCGTGTGGGATGGTGCCCTACGCAAACAGCATACACTGCATAGTATCGTTCATATCCACAGACCGGGCCGCAAGAGCACTTATGTCGGACCTCAAAGGGGATTCTTCCCCACCTAGAGCCCCCCCAGTGCCCTACGCAAACAGCAACACTCACAGTACGTCAATCCACACACCGACACCACAGGACACTACACACAGACTACACACACGCTACACAGCACACACACTCACACACACAGACACACACTCACACACAGACTCTCCTCACACACACACACACACACACACACACACACAGACAGACACACTCTCTCACACACACACTCACAGACACACACTCACACAGACACACACACACACACTTTGTGTTTCTGATCAATCAAACGCAGACTTCTTTCAAAAACATTACAAATAGAAACGTGTCCAATCTTTCGAGTAAAATACACGAGTTTAAAATCAAACAGCCATGTTTTTATTACACATAAACCCCAAAATCATGCTTCTTGTAGCCATGGAAACCACACATTTGATAATTATAATCATATTTCTTTGAGCCAGCGACAGCCTTTAAAATGACTTAAAAAGCATTATATTAAAAACAACGAGGCAATTGGTTAATTAATAAGTATATGGTTTCATTAAACAACACCACACACAGTATTTCTGTACAGTACATATTATTACAGATGCTTGTAAATAGCGCCAAAGGCCTGTTACAGTTACAGTATGATCAAATCCTTGTGTGATATTAACCAAACATATGGACTAATTCAAGATATTAACTCAAACAACTGTAATAATAAAACAACAAAGTACGGTTGTATTTGTACAGTTACAGTTTATTTATGAACTTCAGAAGGTCTATTTTAACCCCTATACGCGTTTATTATTATTATTATTTTTACGTCACCCATGCCTTGTGCGGTCACTGAAGCAGTCACGTGGTTTTCCGGCGTATGACGTCATAGATCACGTGCTCTTGGCGAAACGAATCAAGCGCCGATACAGTTTCAATGTGTTGTTTTTCTGATGTTGAACATAATAACATCAGTAATATCTTACCAGGTGAAGCTCGCCATAAAACGAGTGTGTTACACCCCCCCCCCCCTCCCAGGACGCGAGTTTACCGGGGGACACGCGATTTTGAGTTTTGTTGTGGAAACTTGGCAACCCCGGAGCGGAGAGTTATTAGTGTTATCGTAGTGCATGCGCTGCGGGCTTCAGGGGGTGTGTGAGAGCGTCGCGAGCGAGCGAGCGTTGAACGCCACAGCGGACTCGGCGAACATGGCATCCGGCGAGACGCTGTACATCGAGGCGGACGGCTCGGAGATGCCCGCGGAGCTCGTGGAGCTGCACGAGATCGAGGTGGAGACCATCGAGACCACGGTGATCGGTGACGAAGACGACGACGACGAGCAGGAGCCCATGATCGCGCTGCAGCCGCTGATCACAGACGACCCGAGCCAGCTCCACCAGCACCAGGAGGTGATCCTGGTCCAGACCCGCGAGGAGGTGGTCGGCGGCGACGACGAGTCGGAGCTCCACGGGGAGGACGGCTTCGAGGAGCGGATCCTCATCCCGGTGCCCGCCGAGGACCACTACATCGGGCAGACGCTGCTCACAGTCGCGGGAAAGAGTTCCGCGGGGCGGCTGGGGAAGAGAGCGGCGTCGGGGGGCAAGAAAGCGGGCAAGAAGAGCTACCTGAGCGCGGCGGAGGCCTGCGGGAGGAAATGGGAGCAGAAGCAGGTTCAGATCAAGACTCTGGAGGGCGAGTTCTCCGTCACGATGTGGGCTTCGGGTAAGTCTCGGTCCTCTCTGCGGCTCCTTGTTTATGTTTTGAACGGAGGCCATGTTTTGGGCTGTCGATGGGCGCCGCCATGTTCCCCGAGTCCAGTATGGCGGCCCTGTAAAGATGGCGACGGCGGATTGGAGATGGCGCGAGCGCGCTGCAGCTACCGCGTGTAGGCCGCGAGGCGAGCGCGACCGTTAAAAACCGTTAAACTTTGAATTTCGCCTTCAGCGGGAAGCGATCGCGCGCCACTCTGGATTTAAATATATGTTAAGGTGCAAATGTATTTTATTTGAGCGTTTGGAACTGCTGTAGTCTGTTAAAGCGTTACACCGTGTCCTAAATACACGCGATAAAATGTAACGTTAGGCTATCGTTTCCGTGTTTAATCATAGTTTTTGTCTTTACCAGCTGTGATGGAGACACGCGAAATCTCTATTTTAGAAACGGTTTCTATTTCCGTGATGTCGCCAGGAACAACAACAACATTCAAACGATAATGGTGATAATCTAAGGTACTGATTATGTGCTTTATTCAATGCTAATGTGAGTTTGAATGCCATTTTGAGTGACATTTATAGCCATACAGCATGACATTATAGACATTTATGATATACAGAACGCAACAACAGTTAGTTTAACGTTACCTCAGATGTTAAAAATAAATTCAAACAAACGTGTTAAAACTGTGAACCAACAAGCGTATTCCATAACAAAGATGGTATCAGTCACTCAGTATGTACATTTAATCACGTTAAAAATGTTTAATATTTATAAATTAGATCATAAACTTATATATATTTCGTTGAGAGTGCAGCGCACTTCCAGATAGGCCACGCCCACACACGCTTCTGATTGGCTGCGATGTTTGATTGATTATTTCGCTTCACGTCTAGTGCGCACTAGGGCTGTCAAATTAGCTGAAAAACTAAATTCGGATTTTATACTAAAATATTATCAATTTGAATTTAAAAGGCATAAATTCAGTTAGGGAAAAAAACTGAATGAGGCCACAAGAGGCGCATCACGCTAAATATTAACAAATGCTATCAGTTAGTGCTATCATATAAATACACTTACTTGTAAGTTTAAAATGTCCAACTACAAACATTTCAGCTAAATGTATATTTTAGTTCGAGTTATTGCGCTCATATTTCATTGCGCTCTGTGTTTGACGCGCATGCGTTCAGAACCAAGTCTGTGAGTTTAGCGGAGAATCGTAAAGCAGAAGCTCGTGCACTTTTGACAGCAAGAGGGAAATATTTCCATGGTTTTCTAACATTTACAGATGGATGCACTGTGAAATATAAGTTATGCGTTTATGAAAAGCACACATATCTCAAAACAGCGCGTCTCTGTCAGCGGCACACGCAGCCTTTTCCGCTTTAAACTCACAGATTCATCATTACTGATACACCTAATTAACATTTAATCATATGAGCGGAAGGTTCATGGTTATGCACGTTCGCTAGCAAGCTGGTTTCTTAATCTCGTAATTACATGTTTTTTAAAAGTTTAACTTAAAATTAATTGTACATGTCTTTGGGCTCTCTTGTGTGAGACGCGAGTGCAACGATGATATAAAATACAATAAATATGCGTTCTGACGTTTCAGTTTTGAGGTAAACAACATCTCTACATTGATGTTCTCTTTTTCCGCTATATTGTGAATGTGCAGCAACGCATAGAGTGGGTTCAGGCTAAAATTAAAATGTAACGACACCTCGTTATCGCCAAGCTGCCTGATGCACACCTAAAATTCAAATGCAGTGTTTTGCATTCGAATGTGGATTTTAATTTCGACGAATGTTCGAAATTTGATTATAATTTTTTTGACAGCCCTAATGTGTGCACAGAAACTCAAATTCATGTCAAACTCAATGTCATTTCACATTATTTGCACACAATATTCCTATTTTGATATTGTGAAGTAGCTAATTAAATAAATGTGACTTGACAAACTGTCGCGTGTAGTTAGGAGGACACTGTGTAGTTCACCCCAAAATTAATATTCTGTCATTAATTACTCACCCTTATGTCGTTCCAAACCCGTTAGACCTTCGTTCATCTTCGGAGCACAAGTTAAGATGCTTTTGCTTTGAGAAGTAAATTCTACTGCACTCTGATTATGGCTGGGTGATTTATTTATTTTCTAACGATTAATTTGAATTGAATGTTTTGACAATTTTATTTTTTAGAAATTGAAGAATTGCGAGAAATATTATCAATAATAATATTTAATGTCGTAGTTACATTTTCAAATTAACTAATTAAAGATAATTAAAGAATCAATCAAACATTCTGAGAAAAAAAAATTTAGAATATTTTTTTTTAAAGTTGTAATAATACAATTATTATTTATATTGCGTTAAGAAGAAAGCACACTCATGTTGAACGTAAACAATGCTAATTATGTTGATTATGTTCTGGGGAAAGTGTCGTGGTACTCTCCAAAATGGCGGAAGACGGTAAATCGGGGAGATTAATTGTTAAATAAATTGACAATTTTGTGTTTGCGCACTAAAAGTGTTCTCGTAGCTTCGTAAAATTACATCCCTGATGTCTATGGAGGGTCCGAGAGCTCTCGGAATTCATTAAGAATATCTTAATTTGTGTTTTGAAGATAAACTCACGGGTTTGGAACGACGCTTATTTCTATAGTCTTTGGCTTTTTACCGAAACACAACTGGACTCCATATTTGTTAATAGCGGTGTAGGTTTAAGTTAAATGCAAAGAGACGTGCTAGTTGTTTTATTCGTATCCAAAACGAGGCGATGTGAACATTATGAAGCGCTAAACACTCGTATGCAGTGTATGTTTAATTCATATTCAAAGCTCGTTTAAAAGCTAGAGCATCTTATGATGTAATACAGCAGCGATCACAATAAACACTCGATTGAGACAATATATGCTTTATGTGTGTTTATCAAGTCATTTCCAGGTAATGTGTAGGAAAATACAGGAATGAAATATTATAGAATTGTAGCTGTTATGTGCTGTATGTAATTCAATCAACTTGATTAAATGCATACATTAAAATCTGTTTAACATATAAAGCGGCCGATCGTTTCTTGTAGAAGACTTTAGGATTGAATCTGCTCGCTGTGAAACACTTAAGGTGATATTTATGCAACACTTAACAGACTTTAAGAGATACTTAAGTTAAATTCTATGGGTTTATGATGTTTCACCTAAAGAAACCCCTTAAGTGACATTTTAGGGATATTTTATGCAGTTCCCTTACTCTTAAGTGCGATTTTAAGGGAAAAATACACTTAAGGTGTCCTGATTTCTGTGACTCTCGCACCGTTAAAGGCACAGCTCACCCAAACATGAAAACTATTCCTTTAACTGATTTGAAGCGCTCTGTGTTTCAGATGACAAGAAGGACATCGATCATGAGACGGTGGTGGAGGAGCAGATCATCGGGGAGATCTCTCCTCCGGATTTCTCCGAGTACATGACGGGAAAGAAGCTCCCCCCCGGCGGGATCCCGGGAATCGACCTGTCCGACCCCAAGCAGCTGGCGGAGTTCGCCAGGTCAGAGACGCTCACCTTTACTGCCCCGTTAAACCGATTCAGTGTTTGCTTCCAGTAGGTGTGCGCTTCAGGCTCAGAAATACAACACAGGTCTTCAGATGTTCACATGTGGACCACAAAATGGCAAAACTGGCTTTATTCGGGGTAGACAAACGCGAGATAATATCAGGCGGACTCTCCAAATGATCAATCATATCCAAGATTCTAGATACAAGCCGTCCTCCTGAGCCTCGATGCCGAGAAGGCTTTTGATTCGGTCAATTGGCTTTTTCTTAAGGGTATTCTTACAAAATTACATTTCCATGAGAAATGTATTAAAGTAATTCAAAACATACACTCGAGTCCTACCTCAAGAATGAAAATAAATGGTAATCTATCAAAGACCATCATATCCTCTGTCCCCTCTGCTCTTCGCTTTGTTTATCGAATCAGGGAAAACGAAAAAATAAAAGGTATTAACATCAAAGACGATGAACATAAAATATCTCTATTTGCTGACGACATATTCGCTAATCTAAAGGATCCAACCGAGTCATTAGCTGAGCTATTGGAAACACTACAAACCTTTGGGTCTTTGTCAGGATTTAAATTTAATATTCTAGAAACACAGGTATTGACCTTTAATCATAACCCCCCCCCCCAAACGAAATTAAAAAGGATTATTCCTTAAAATGGAATCTTAAATATTTAAGAATAAATATCCCCAAGGATATGAACAATTTGGAAATGCTTAATTATGGCCCTATTAATAAAAAAATTAACTTGACATTGCAAGATGGAATCTTCTACCATTTATTAACATGAGATCTAGGATAGAGATGGGTTCGACGAGATCCCTATTCAAGCGATCATTGCAGATGAAAATGTAATAAAAAAGAAAATCAATGGATTAAGGTAACTTTCAAAAAATTGGTTTGAGATTATTAAGGATTATAAATTAAAGCATTATGTGAATGTATTGAAATGGGCTTCATATGATTCGGATTTTAAACCAAATACTTTAGACATGCGGTTTAGGCTCTATGGGCTAAGAAAGGGATCACTGCTTACTGTACATTCACAGATAAAGGACAATTATTAGATTTTAATTCTCTCAAAGAACAATTCCATTTAGATTCCAAGGATTTCTTCAGATATCTTCAGCTCCGACAACATTTCGACTGATGGAGATCCAAATAAGTTAAAATATTCTCTTCAGCTTACAAGGCTGAACCAATGTTAAAGACTAATACTAAACTAGCATTGATGGATTTGCAAGGAGATTCATATCTACATTAAGGAGCGATGGGAGGAAGAAAGTGGTATTACCATCTCAACTGAGGACTGGGAAAATATATGAAACCACAATGTGCAACTTCTCGTTCTTCTTATTGGAGAGGATTTTGCTGGAGAAATAACATTCGTTTTTTCCTTACACCAAAACAGAAAATTAATTCCTAGGCAACTCAAATTGTTGGAGACTTTGGATGCTAATCATTTTCATATATTTTGGGGTTGTCCTAATATCAGAAGTTTTTGGAAATATATACGTAAGTGTATTAGAGAAAGATTTGAGATGTCAGTTTTGAGGTTCTGTACACGGGCAAGGTGCCGATAGTTTCCTGGGAAAAGAAAAACAAATATATGTCTAGAATAATTCTTGCTTCAAGTAAAAAAGCTATTACTGGATGCTGGTATAAACCCAATCCGCCACAAATACAACACTGGATTGCCTTTGTAAAAAGTATTTTTATTATGGAGAAAATTACATTTTGTATAAATAACCAAAAAGATATGTTTGTTGAATTTTAGTCCAAATGGATCGATTTATAACCCCTATGTTTTTTTGTTATAGAACATATGTTTATATATAAATATTGTGCCTACATCCCCTTTTCTTTTGTAAATAGTTTTTGCCATAATTGGAATATAATTTAAAGAGATATATTGATCTATTTTTGTCATGAAGAACTTTTTGTGCAGTTTTTCTTCCCCTGAATCGGGAATATAAGTTGGAAATGCTGTAAAAGGGACATAAATAGATGTTATGAATTGTATCTCTGTCCAATAAAAACTTTAAAAAAAATAATGGAAATCCATAAAAATAAAACTGACTACATCATGTGATGTCCCTGCCAGTTCCATTGTACAAGTCTTTGTTGATGTTTAGTGTATGTGTTCAGGTGTTTGTCGAGACGTTTACTGTGTTAGTTGTTTTATTTCTCAGCCCCTTCAGTCACAGCGGAGCTGGTTTTGCTCGGAGCCCCGTCCGGTGAGTTCTAGACTGAATCTCACACCTGAGGGCTTGTTATGGGTCACCGGAGAGCGTCTGGGGTCACGGGTGCAAGTGATCTGAATGTCCTCTGATACGCAGAGCATGCTGGGTAACTGATCTCTGATGTGCTTGTGTTGATGTAGAATGAAGCCGAGGAAGATCAAGGAGGATGACGCGCCGAGGACGATAGCCTGCCCGCACAAAGTGAGTGATCGAGTCTGTAAGCGTTGTGCGATTATTGACAAAAAATTGTGGGATTTTATCGATAACGATAATTATACCATATTTTGCTCAGTGTGTTATGGAGCTGGCACCAAAGTGAGAATCCAGTCAGACACTGTCATTAACTTTGCAACAAATTCTACTCTTTAAACGTAACATATTAACACATATGACCATTGTATTGTCACCAATAAACATGCAATAAATAATCTTTCTCAAATTAATCATTTAACTTGAAGTCAGATCGCAGTTTGAGTATATGTGTAAATGATAAACTCGCAGCTGTTTTCATAAAGTCAAAAACTGTTTAATAATTCTGATAAAACAGTTAAGAAATGCAATAAAATACGAGTTTTGTATTGCTTATAGTTATTTCAAATGAGTCATATTGAACCGAATCATTTAAACGAGTGATTCATTCAGGAACAATCACTGCGACTCAAAACAGTGCTGTGTTTGGGATTATTTCCGTTGAGCAAAACTTGTTATTGAGCTTTTGTAAAATAAAATCACATTTGTAATCATAGTCAGTTTTGGGTAAATAAACATCACACTTCGTGAGAAATTGATTGATTATATTAAATGGTATGAATATACTGCCATGTCTTGAATTTGTGGTCATTATTAATAGACTGAATCATGCCGTGAAAGAACACGCACATCGTTAAAACAACAATTAGGGTATTATCGCACACCCGTAGTAAGCGGTCACACGCTTCTCCTGTGTTTCTGACAGGGCTGCAGTAAAATGTTCAGGGATAATTCAGCCATGAGGAAGCACCTGCACACCCACGGCCCGCGGGTCCACGTGTGCGCCGAGTGCGGGAAAGCCTTCGTGGAGAGCTCCAAGCTCAAGCGGCACCAGCTGGTGCACACCGGAGAGAAGCCCTTCCAGGTACGCCATACGCTATTATGAGGAGTACACCTCCATGTCGAGACTACACTGTAAAACAAATCCTGTAGAATTTTACTGTAAAAAAAAAATAAGTACATTACAGTTAAATACCGTAAACTGATATAATGTTAATATACCATCCTATTGAAGTACATCTGTTTTGTAGCTTTGTAATACACTGATAACCACCAACAGCAGGAGTCACATGATGAACCAAAGCAGCTTTTAAATATTAACATATATAGATGTACAGTAACATTCACACGAACACTAATCACCATCACACGTCAAACTCAAATAATGCAATTAACATTCATTAGATGTAACATACAACCCTAACATTCACAACTGATGAGAGAAAACATGCAAAAACATCAAATGTAACGCAGGGAATTATGAAAATATTAATTTATGGATATTAACTGCTTTTTCACATCTAAAAACGGTATGTTACCGTAAAATGACATGTGACGTCCGATACAGTGTTTCACTGTATATAGTAGAGGAACGGTTTTACTGTAGCATTTTTACTGTGTTTTACCGTTAAATTCACGGTAATTTTTACAG
>CM049816.1:694318-716818 GCA_027422435.1 Schizopygopsis pylzovi
CACATGCGGTATATATTTTGAGAATATTTACATGTATATCAATTTTTATATTATGTATATTTAATATACAAACAGCACATTTGTCTTAATATATGCATGTGTTTGTATTTATATATACATATATATACACAGTACACACATCAATAATTTTTATTATTTTATTATGCGATTAATAATTTGACAGCACTAATATATATAATTTTAATTAAAAAAAGAATTTTAAAATGCATGTAAATAATATAATTAGAATTGTGATTTTTATTTAAATAATATAATTAACATTTACAAATGAAATGTTTGTAAATACAATATAATTATAATTTTAGTATATAATGCTACATTTATGTAAATAATATTTAAGGCTAATATGTTTGTTGTATAGAATTTATATACATATGTAATGTTAAAATAATTTAATTCTAAATTTAGTATTTATAATTTATGTAAATATAATCTAAACTTGCTTTGGACAAAAGCATCTGCTAAATGATTAAATGCAAATATTAATATATCATTTTAATTAGAGATTAAATTTATGTTTCATATTTGAGAGATGATCAGAAGATTAAATTTAGGATGGTTTCTGTGTATCATTTTATGAACGCGCCACAAAACCAGTCATAATTTTATGAAATTGAGATTTATGCATCATCTGAAAGCTGAATAAATCATATCTCCATTGATGTATGGTTTGGACAATATTTGAAAATCTGGTGCAAAAAAATCTAAATATTGAGAAAATCATCTTTAAATTTGTTCAAATTAATTCTTAGCAATGCATATTACTAATCAATAATTAAGTTTTGATATATTTACGGTAGGATTATGATCTTAATATCTAATGATTTTTAGCATAAAAGAAAATGTATTCGCACACTGTCCGTCCTAAATAGTATTTGAAAATAGAATTAGTATGTCCCAAATAATAATATGTTTTAAAAACCATGCCAAAGATTCCCTTCCGACCAGAACTACAAACACGCATAAAAAGAGTTTAGAAACTACAAAAATGGCGGATATGCGCGACCAACGGACTTTGAGAAGAAACGGATTTGAGTGATAAATAATCAATGTCTAACTTGATCAAAAAAATATGAATTTAATGTTATCCACGTTATATTTGATCTGCAGCAACACTGTGAGCTTTTACAATGATACGTTTGGTCGTTAGCTTTAAAAAGCATCATTATGTGAACACATGAGCAGATTCTTGGCATGATCACAGACCATGTGATCATGTGATGTGCACATTATAAAGTGATTAGCACATGATAAAGATGTGCTTCTTTATTTCTCTCCAATACGGTAAGAAATCTAATTAAACGATATGTGGATGATGATAACTGTGATGAGATGATTGACAGGCGGTTTAAACCGTTACAGGATGCGTAACTAAGCAACCGAGCGTCTCTTAAAGAGACAGTACTGTGTCCCAAAGTGTGCATACTATTCTGATACATACTCAGAAGTATGCACTTATTCTTCAGAAGGACTAATCACATTCAATATTAACCAGAAGCACATTTCCCTCCGTTAATAATGCATACGCTTGGAATTGCTTCTGCATGTATTATGATTCTTTGTTGATTTCTCTCCGCAGGTATGAGTTGTGTGTCGTTTACTGTCTGTGCTCGTCACAGCCACTTAATTAGCTCATGAATAATTAAGCTCCATCACTCTTTCTCTCTCTCACTTTAGAGAAAATAATAGAAACCACTCAAAATCAGAAACTTGTCCGAAGATTTGATACAAGTGATCAGTTTTTCATGCTGCAATGGTTCGTCAATAAAATAACACATTTGTTAATTTGCAGTCTGATGTGAGATGTGTGGAAAAGGCTAAGAATATAATTTTTTTTTTTGATACTAACACAACTTCATAGTGAGCACTAATGGTGCTCCATACATAACCGGGTCAAAACGACCCGAACACGAAACATGGCTATATCTCTTTAAAAACAAATAATAATAATCTCAGAAAAAAAAAGATGTCTATTTTGTGGGCCGTAAAGCATTTGCATCCCTTACTAAAAGCTATACATTTTTTAATGCATCCAAAACAGACCCAAATGCATTATGAGGGTTAAGAACAGTCCTTAAAGGGACAGTACACCCAAACAAAATCATCTCTAAAAGTTACCATATTTCATGTTATATTTAATATTTATTTTACTTGAGTAAATCAGTAAGTTCAGACCTAAAATTGTGGTGACTTTGTTCACTTCTGGTGACATATGATGGCATAATAATATCAATAGCCCCTATATGGCTGATGTACTCAATGGCTGCATATAAGCTGAAATCAAAAACCATACGAACTTAAGCTCCTCAGTTTTAGATTTTAAAGGGACAGTACACCCAAAAATGAAACTTCTGTCATCATGTACTCACCAAACCTGTATGAATGTGTTTGTTCTGCTGAACACAAATGAAGATATTTTGAAGAATGTGGAAACAGAGCAGTATTTGTTTTCCTACTATTGAAGTCAATGGTGCCCCAAAACAGCCTGATTACAAACTTTCTCCATTCCTTAGTGTTCAGAACAAACACATTCATACAGGTTTGGTGAGTAAATGACAGAGTTTTCATTTTTGGGTGTACTGTCCCTTTAAAGACAGAGTCCTTATCCGTCTGTGTTTGTCTTCACTCTGGAGTGAAATGTTTGGCCGTTTTGACTCCGTCTGAGCGGTACGTGGATCTTAGGCCTCCTGGAACCAAACTGCACATCTTTCACCCCCTCCACACCTCCGTTCCTTTGAACAAACACAAGAACTCGCTGGCTCCTGACGAACACGAGCATTAACACTTCTTCTAAAAATAATCAGCCAGTGCTGCGCCTTCTGCTTCATCAAACACATCATCTTCAGCTCTGCGTTGATCCTGAGCTGCTTCTTCTCTGTGTTTCTGCTTAAATACCTGAAGAATACCTCATCTGAGATTCCTCAACATCGTCAGCGCTGATTTACATACTAAAACATTGGTTACACTTTAGAATAGAGAACACATTCACTACGACTTTTCCCTCAATAAACTCCTAATTTACTGCTTACTACTAGTTAGTAAGGTAGGCAATACTTGTCTGTGTGAGTATTCCTCTTGTGCGACTTAGTCTTAATTCGCTCTTCCACAAATTAAAGCCTAAAAGCTCATAAATCAGAGCAGAAAGTCTTAAATTCGTAAAGTTGTGGCATTAAATGTTGCATGAACTACAAAACAGTTATCTTCCTCAGTATTTTAATCTTGTTTTCCAGTGCAAATATCTAAACATCCTTAAATCAAAACACGTTTGCTGGAGATGCAAAATGAACAAGAAGTTTTGTTTTACGGTTTTATTATTAAAACAAGAATAAATATCCGCCAATGGGAAATTAAAACTTTAAATTTAAGTTGATTTCATTGACAGATTTGTTGTTCTTGTGATCATGAACTCACTTATTAGGTTAATTTAGCATCCCCAGTAAATATATCTTGATTTAAGAATCGTGTAGGCCTTAAAAAACAACAGCGTTTCCTTCAATTTACTCCTTAAATCTTCCTTTCTTGGTTGTAAAAAGGTTTTAAAGTCTTAAACATACCTTCAAAAAACCTATATAGTTTTTCAAGCGCACGCACCAAAGTAGAGTCCATTTACACGATTCTTCTATTTTTGCCGAAGACGTTTCGCTGCCTTTTCCGTCTTTTATTACCAAACGCTTATCGCATTGCGAGTCATTGAACAAGAACACGTGTATCATTTTCACATTTTATTTAACACAACGTAACATGTTTGTATATTATCCCATAAAACAAAGACATATACAAGTCGTAGTATTGTTTTACTATATGCAGTATTTAAGTTGTGCTTAAAAAACATCGTCCTCTTCGTAAGTCCGAGATTATAACAACACGCGTACGGTGGCCTGAAACGCTATTAAAAACCACAGAAGTGAAGTGCAAAGTCCTCCTTTATAACGTGCTTTCCAGAACCCACTCGGACTGGGACAGCGAGGATCTTCCGTTGCGTATCTCGCCCGAGTCCATCTGGGGAATATCGCCGCCGCTCATGGATAAGCTGCGTTTGGAGCGTAGCGGCTGCGCGTAGCTGGCGTACGCCGGCTGTTTGCAGGAGTTTACGTTGAGCGAGTGACGTCGACTGACGCGCACGTAGCCCGCCGGGATCGTTTGATAGTTTTGGAGCGGCGCTCTGCGCGGCGTCGGTGTCACTATCATGGAATAGGCGCGTACGGCCGGACGCACCTTGGCCGAGTTGTTCCTGTTGGTGTTGTCCAGTTCTACGTCGACTTGCGTGTCCGTGCGCGCCGGACGAACGGGACCGGGAGACGCCGGATGCCAACTGTGGCTAGCGGCGGATGAGGTGACGGTGCAGTCTGGCTTGGACGCTCGGGATGGGATGGATTCGCTCTGTGGCGACACCTTCCGACACGCGTCCGGACCCAGAACCTGCTTGGACATGGACTTGATGATTCCGCAGACCTGGTGAGAATGAATGGATTAAGACATTAAAACATTCCCCAACAGTTTCATAGACAAGGCTTAAAGGGACAGTACACCTAAAAATGATAATTTACTCATCCTCAAGTAGATCCAAACCTGTATGAATGTGTTTGTTCTGCTGATATTCTGGAGAAGGTGGGAAACAGAGCAGTTCTGGGTTGGATCTAATTGAGAGCGAGTCAATGATGACAGCATTTTAATTTTGGGGTGTACTGTCCCTTTAAAGGAGTAGTTCACTTCCAGAGGATTTCAGGATTTCGCTCCATATAATGGACTTCTATGGTGCCTCCGTCCAAAATGTGGTTTACAAGCAGCTTCAAAAGGCTCTCAGCCAACGTAAGACTGGTTTTATCTAGCTAAACAACTTCAAAACATCTTTGCATGTTCGCTTTGTAAACACTAGGTCGGTACTTATGCAGCGATGTAGGATGATTTAGAAGTTGGAGGAGAAAATGAAATTTTGAGGCGCTTTTAGACGTACCCTAACTCAGTGTTTACCAACCCTGTTCCTGGAGGCACACCAACACTACTCATATTCCAGCTTTTCCTAATCAAACACACCTGAATCAACCCATCAGCTCTTTAGTAGAGGACCTGAAATATATTGGACCGATAAGGGAGTGCACTGTTGGTGTGCCTCAAGGAACAGGGTTCCCTCACGGTCTTGAACCGGGGAAAAAAGACGAGATGAGACAAGGGTTTAAGGGTAAAAAAATCTAAAGTGTTGCACAAAGCCAAAATGATAAAATAACCGTTTCGGTCTAGTCCTTAGATTAAAATGCACTGTTTGGCTGGTTTAACCTAAACCCTGTCTGTGAAACCGGGCTTTAGACACAAGATTAAAGGGATAGTTAACACAAGATGCTAAACCTAACACAAATTAAGATGTATTTGTGACCCTGGACCCCAAAACCAGTTTGAGAAAGCTGAATAAATAATATTTCCATTGATGTATGGTTTGGACAATATTTGAAAATCTGGTGCAAAAAAATCCAAATATTGTGAAAATCATCTTTAAACTCATTCAAATGAAGTTCTTAGCAATGCATATTAATAATATTCCACATTTTTGGAGAGTGCACATGCACACATTTTCTCCTGAATGTAAACAATGCTGATTATGTTGATTGGAACGACATGAGGGTGAGTAATTAATGAGAGAATTTAAATTTTTGGGTGAACTGTCCCTTTAAGAAGCACCCTCAGCGATTTAACTCTGGAGCCGGGTCTGGTTTTATCTCTTAAAAAATCTCAGAATATAAAATTATGTATATTTTGAGAGTCGTAACACTGCAAAAAAATATATATCTTACTATTTTTGTCTTGTTTTCTTGTATAAATAGCTAAACATTCTTGATTGAAGTTGCATTTACTGTACAAGTAAAATGACTTAAGATATTAATTCTTGTTTTCTGTAAAAAAAAAAAAAAAATAGTTAGTTTTTCCTTAAAACAAGTTAAGCAAAAACTAACATTTTGATTTTTTTTTTTCAAAAACAAGAATTAATATATTTTATAATTTTACTTGTACAGTAAATGCATCTTGATTCAAGAATGTTTAGATATCTACGCTAGTCAACATTTTGAAGTGGATCAAAACCTTTCATCAAAGTTGTCCTAAAACCAAAATGAGTTCTTGTCTTAGGACAAGTGCGATGCTCTTTTGTGATCCACTTCAAATGTTGACTACTTTATCAGAAAACAAGAAAACAATATCAGATTTACAGTAAAAGCACTTGCAACGTTTCATTCCGTACACTCTAAAAAAATGGTGCTATATAGCACCAAAAGTGGTTCCCTTATGATTATGACCAAAAATACTGTACAATATACAGTAAAAAACAGCAGCTGGGATTACCAGAACTTTACCGCAAAAATACAGTAACGACATTTACATAAAATTTACATTTAAATACCGTAAACTGATATAATGTTATTATACCATCCTATTAAAGTACATCTGTTTTGTAGCTTTGTAATACACTGATAACCACCAACAGCAGGAGTCACATGATGAACCAAAGCAGCTTTTAAATATTAACATATATAGATGTACAGTAACATTCACACGAACACTAATCACCATCACACGTCAAACTCAAATAATGCAATTAACATTCATTTAACAACATTAGATTTAACATGCAACCCACAAATGATGAAAAAAAACATCGTTATTTCAATGCAATAATGTACAATTTTACGCAATTTATGGTTATTAACTGCTTTTTCACTTCCAAAAACAGTATGCTACCGTAAAATAATGTGACGTCCGGTACAGTGTTTCACTGTGTATAGTAGAGGAACGTAACGTTTACCATTTAACAGGTTTTTACTGTAGCAGTCTTTTACCGTTAAATTCACTGTAATTTTTTTACAGTGCACCATTTGTTAGAAACGTTGATAATTGCGCAAACCTGATACTCGGACTGCGAGCGCACATCGCCCAGCTCCAGGCCTTTATCCACACCCTCCTGCTGGCACCCCCGGTAGCGCACGATGAGGAAGATGATGAAGGCCAGGACAGACGCCACGATCAAGCCGCCGATGATGACCACGATGGTGCCGCCGAGGAACTGCGACTGCATGAAGTGACAGCGAAGGTACTGCGGCTCGGTGGCGAAGTGAACGCAGCCCACCACACGTGTGGCCGTGAGCGCCGTCAGGGCGTCGTCGTAGATGGCCAGAACGCAGAGATCGTACGTGGTTCCCGCTGCCAGGTTGTTGACCGCGATGCTTTTACTGCTCGAAGGAATCATTCTGAAAGAAACAGCCATCTGCTAATATTGCTACAACCAACGTGCATCATTCAGAACATCATTAATGGCATATATGACCCTGGAGCACAGACGCAGTTTATTTGTAGCAATAGCCAACAATACATTGTATGGGTCAAAATTATACATTTTACTGTTATGACAAAAATCATTAGATATTAAGATCATGTTCCATGAAGATATTCCTACCATAAATATATCAAAACTGAATTATTGATTAGTAATATGCATTGCTAAGAACTTCATTTGATCAACTTTAAAGATGATTTTCTAAATATTTAGATTTTTTTTGCACCAGATTTTCAAATATTGTCCAAACCATACATCAATGGAAAGCTCATTTATTCTGCTTTCAGATGATGCATAAATCTCAATTTTGCAAATTTGACGCTTATGACTGGTTTTGTGCTCCAGGGTCACATTGTAATGGGAAGAAACTTATTTAAGTACCTTTGAGGAAGAAAAGAAATGCAATTGCAAACGCAACACTTTGTACAAATGATTCCCAGGGAAGTTATTAAAACGTGTTTGAACCTTTATTTTTAATAGTTTTATTTACTGTACACTCACATGCAATTACAGTATTGAATGAATCTTATGAACCAGCTCTTCTTAGTGAATCAAACACGTACGGAGCAACCAGTGCAGTCTGATTCCCAAACGTCGGCTTTTTTTTGTGAATCAAACTTCTTTTCTTTTCTTTTTTCTTTTTTTATGTTTTAAAAATGTTGAATGTTTAAAAAAATATACGTTTTTTTGTGTTATATGAACATTTAAGGGAACATCATTTTGCAAACATCATTGGAACGTTACTTTTGAACGTTCTGAAATAAAAAGTAACATTTACAAAATGTTAGATTTCTAACTAAAATGTTTCAGGAAAATCGTTAAATGAACGATAACGTTTTTGTGCAATCATTTAAGACCAGAAAACTCATTAATGTTACAGTGAAGACGTTCCGTGTTAACAGAATTGAGCTGAATAACGACACCATATTCTGTAGACTTCAATTAATGTCTTCAATTAATACAAATTTGTTCAATGTGACATTTGAACATTGCCTGTCTGAACATTTTTCTGAACACACGTTATTTCTAAAGGTTTTCTGAATGCTCAAAACGTTCATATTTTATTTCTTGGTTATATGAACAGGTAACATTTCATTGTATCATTTTGCAAGACATCATGGGAACGTTACTTTCAAATGTTCTTAGAATGTTCTGAAAGTAGCAACATTTAAAATGTTAGACAGACATCAAACTGAAACGTTCCATGAACGATACATTTAAATTGTACAAACCCATTAAAGACCATATAGCATTGAAAAGATGTTCTCTTGATTAATGTTACAGCAAGAGTGTTGCTCAGAACATTGCGTGTTAACGAAGCTGAATAACGACACTATTCTGTAGTGCTACTTTACACTTGAATGTTGCTTCATAATGAATTGAATTTTAAGAAATTAGACATTTCAGTGTTTTATTCATCTGTCTGCGCACTGCTCTTTCTGAAATGCTGGAATATTTAAAGGCGTGATTGATTGCGATTTCACGTTTTTAACGTTAGTGTGTAATGTCGCTGGTTGAGCATAAACCATACATACAAAAGTTACGAAGCTGAAAGCTCAATGCAATCAGAGATATTGTCTTTTAAAACTGTCAGTTTAATGCCTACAAAAACAGCTCGTAGGGACTACAACGAGCTACTTCCTGGGTTTGTGACATCATGGACCCAGATAAACCCCGCCCCCCGGAGATTTAGAGAAGAGGAAGAGAAAACGTAAAAATCTATTCATATATGAAAAAACAGTATATTTAACACATTTAACAGAAACAGTAGCATTTACTAATAACACTGTATCTAAAAGTACGAGACCATAATAAACAAAAAAACACCATTATTAGCCGTGCTTGCACAGGTTCTGCGCGATCATCTAACTAATCTCACTAATATCCTCTGCGTCTCATTCGGGCTCAAATTGATAAACAATATAGACGACGCCATTGTTTATGATACAACTGGAGCACTGAGCTGAGGGGCGGGACCAAGACGCGCACTAGAGGCGGTTTAGCCAATCACAACACACTGGACCAGCTAACCAATCAGAGCCCATCGCGTATTTCTGAGGGAGGGGCTTCATAAAAGCAGGAAGTAATCAGAGCATTTAGTAGAAGGGACAAAGTTAAATTATGTGACAAATTATGCATTTTTTCAACAGTCTTTACAGTCAACCTCCCCTTTAGCAGTGTTTAAAACCAAACAGGCTCACCTGTATACTAACGAGTCATCGTAAGTGCCATTGTATTGGACCTGGAACATCCGAATCCCTGGAATATTCCTCTGAAAGTTGAACTTCACCAGAGCCGTGGACGAGGTGATCTCCGAGATCAGGACCCTCTTCTCCGGTCCACCCTTGTTGCCCGTCGATGAGCCTCCGTCTCCGCCCGTCTTTGCAGAAGTGGCGATGTCGGACGACCCCGGATCCGGTTCTTGGACCATGCTGGTGTCGTTAGTGAAATGTGGAAGTTTGGTGATGAGCAGGTCCACCGTCTGCTGCGCCTCTCCGGACGGGTTTGAAGCGGCGCAAGTGAACGATCCAGAGTCCTTGACCGTGCTGATCAGGATGTCCAGGGTCCCGTCCGAACGGAGAATGGTGCGGCTGGAGTTGAACACCATCTTCCCATCCGGAGCGATCCAGTGGATGACGGGATCCGGGTCGCCTCGGGCTTTGCAGCGCAAGGAAACCTGCTGGCCTTCGAGAGCGCGAGTCTCTTGCGAGTGTCTAGTGATGAGCGGCGGCTCGCAGAGGAACTCCTCCTCGGATACGGTCCAGAAATAGCGTCCGGCGAGATGCTGTGGAGCCGCGCAGGTCTCCAGGTCATCCTCACGCCGCAATCGCCGAAGCCACAGCAACTCGCAGTTACAATGCAGCGGGTTTCCTCCGAAACTCAATGCGAAAGATGTCGGACCCAAAACGCCAGATGTGGCTAAGACTCCGGCGCGCTGGAAAACCGGATCCGGCGGGAGCTTGTGGAGCTTATTGGACATTACATCCAGACGCTTGAGCTTCTGAAGCCCGGAGAAGGTTCCTTCGGGTATGTAGTTGATCATATTGTGGTCCAGGTTTAAAGTGTGCAGGTTGTTCATGAACTGGATGGCGATCCACGGCACGCTCTCCAGGTTGTTGTAGGATAAATCCAGCTCTTCCAGCGCGACGAGGTTGTTGAACGCTCCTATGTAGATGTGCGTGAGCTGGTTGTTGTTGAGAATGAGATGGTGCAGCTTGGACATGCCGCTAAATGTATCGTTGGTTATGTGCGTCAAGCGGTTGCTGTCCAGATGAAGGGCGCGGAGGTTCTCCAAATCGTTGAAAGCGTGAGGCACCACCAATCCTATCGTGTTCCTAGAAAGCGTCAGGTCCACCAGTTTGGTCATGTTGGCGAAATCCTTCCGCTTGATGCCCGTGATGAAATTGTCCCCCAGACGGAGCTCGACGGTGCGTCTGTCGATGTTTGGAGGGACGAACAACAGCCCCTTTTTATCACACAAGGTTGCCAGATTGGGAGGCAAAACCTGGCAAATGCAGCGCTTGGGACATACTTGGATCTTCTGGGCCTTTAACGCCATTACAACAACTATCAAATAAACCAGTAGCGTCTCCATCTGGATTGCGGGTATTGGTTAAACAACCTGCGGAGAAAGCAAACAGAGAGCGGTGCAAGAAATTAGTACTTAATTCAGCATGACACATTAAATTAATCTGAAATCATGAAAAATTAAATCTATCAGTTTCCACTAATAATCAGAAATGTTCAGCATATTATTATGATTTCTGGAGATCATGTGACACTGAAGACTGGAGTAATGATGCTGAAAATACAGCTTTGATCACAATTACACTTTAATAGATATTCACATAGAAAACAGCTGTTTTATATACTAATAATAATTCACATTTTACTGTATTTTTTATCAAATAAATGCAGCCTTATGAACAGAAGAGACTTTAAAAAACACAGATTACGACAAAAAATGTGTGCATGACCTTGCATTGCATGCAAGATGAGTCATTGATATTTATATTTATTAATAATGCCTAAATAAATGCTAGAAGCTTTCATGTTTAGTAGCAAAACAGATGACATCATCACCAACACACGTGGGCAAAAATTTACAAAACCCTAATTATATATATTATTTTCTATCTTTAATACATGTACAAACTAGTGCTGTTAAACGATTAATCGCATCCAAAATAAAAGTTTAGTTTACATTTATATATGAGTGTGCACTATATGTGTATGTATATATAAAGATATGCATGTATATATTTAAGAAATATATGTTGTTTATATATTAAATATTGATATATATATATCATATGTAAATATTTTCAAAATAAATACTGAATGTGTGTGTGTGTGTTTATATATACATAATAAACAAACACAGTACACACAGATATATTATGTAAACAAATAAAACTTTAATTTTGTATGCGATTAATCGTTTGACTGCACTAGAACTAATCCTGTGACGGCTCGAGAAGCTTTCATTTCTTAAAGCTCACGCTGCACTGACGCGCTGTGTTTGATATGATAGTGTTGATCCTTTCATCTTTGTGTTTGGCGAGATGAAAGACTCCTCTGGCCTCCTCAGAATGAGTCTGATGTCGAGCATCGATCAGGAGCGACGCGTCGTTCCCTCGCATCGACTCGCTCGCTCTTCATCGCCGCTACTGTTACTCATTACTTGTGCGGGATGAGAAACATATTCTCTGAATGACTCTTGAGTCCTTGACGAGAGATAACATTTCATACCAGCTTCTTTACAAGAATGCTTCATGAAAGTTTAATCGATGATGTTTAATTATGCGTGCATTTACAGAGAAATCTGAGCAATGGCTCGTGGTTTCTGTTGCTCTCCGCTTTACAGGGTGTTTCTATCATGCACTGAAATATCAGAGTGGTTCTTGTCGCTTCTGTCATCTGTAACCTAGGAAATTAACGTCTCGAGCGCCCGTGTGCGCTGTGAATGCATGCGCGCCTGTGATCATGAGAGAGAGAGAGCTGGCATCATTATACTGCCATGCAGACAATAGAGGAGAGACCTGCATGTAAAAACAGCCGATAAAAGTGAAGGATGGAGGTGACATCTGACAGCATGGAAGAGCAATGACAAAGGGAGCGTGCTAAACTACAAAATGCATGAAATAAACAGTAGAAACATGCGTGCCAATTCATCTTTGTCACATATAAAGGCCACAGCTTTAAATAATGACATGCTGCCGCTGAGCAAACGTACGTGACCGTGTTTGCAAAAGTGACACAATGCCTGGTCCCCGCTAAAAGCGTTTTCCTACCATTCACGTTCAGTTATAAAAATGCTATTTCTGAAGGGAACATTGTATCAATGTTGTATTATAACATTGTATCAATGTTTCAGCGTCGTATCATAACATTGTATCAATGTTTCAGCGTCGTATCATAACATTGTATCAATGTTTCAGCGTCGTATCATAACATTGTATCGATGTTTCAGCGTCGTATCATAACATTGTATCGATGTTTCAGAGTCGTATCATAACATTGTATCAATGTTTCAGAGTCGTATCATAACATTGTATCGATGTTTCAGCGTCGTATCATAACATTGTATCAATGTTTCATCGTCGTATCATAACATTGTATCGATGTTTCAGCGTCGTATCATAACATTGTATCGATGTTTCAGCGTCGTATCATAACATTGTATCGATGTTTCAGCGTCGTATCATAACATTGTATCGATGTTTCAGCGTCGTATCATAACATTGTATCAATGTTTCAGAGTCGTATCATAACATTGTATCGATGTTTCAGCGTCGTATCATAACATTGTATCAATGTTTCAGCATCGTATCATAACATTGTATCGATGTTTCAGCGTCGTATCATAACATTGTATCGATGTTTCAGAGTCGTATCATAACATTGTATCGATGTTTCAGAGTCGTATCATAACATTGTATCGATGTTTCAGAGTCGTATCATAACATTGTATCGATGTTTCAGCGTCGTATCATAACATTGTATCAATGTTTCAGAGTCGTATCATAACATTGTATCGATGTTTCAGCGTCGTATCATAACATTGTATCGATGTTTCAACGTCGTATCATAACATTGTATCGATGTTTCAGAGTCGTATCATAACATTGTATCGATGTTTCAGCGTCGTATCATAACATTGTATCAATGTTTCAGCGTCGTATCATAACATTGTATCGATGTTTCAGAGTCGTATCATAACATTGTATCGATGTTTCAGAGTCGTATCATAACATTGTATCGATGTTTCAGAGTCGTATCATAACATTGTATCGATGTTTCAGTGTTGTATCATAACATTGTATTATTTCGCAAACATTGTGGGAATGTGTTCTGAAACAAGTTACATTTAAACGTTAGATGAACGTCCAACTAAAACGCTTCAGGAAAATTTGTTTCATAAATGATGTATAAATAACGTTTTGTACTAACATAAAAAAAACAGCAACCCAGCTAACAAAAATAAGAATTTGTCATGACATTATACATGTTATTTCTGAATGCTCGAGATTTTTTTTAAACGTTTTGCTAATGTTTTGTCTTGGAGACAAATGGAGAATATGTTATAATTTTGCAAACATTATGGGGAACGTTACTTTTGAATGTTTTCTGAACATTCTAAAACTAGTAACATTTAAAAAACATAGGCGAACGTGCAAATAAAATATTAGATAATTGTGTAAATAATGTTTTTGTAACGTTTTGCAAACATTAAAAACCAAATGTTCTTGGAAAGAACGTTCTGAAAACATTCCCTGTTAGCATTGATCATATTCATATAATCATAACACACTAAAGCTCACGGGTCAAGCACAAATGACCCGTCTCGTTAGTGTTTAATAGACGGGTGATGTCACACTCTGCATATCAAATGACCTTCATCAGCCGCTTTATTGAGTCTGTGTCGCTGGTGTTGTTTGCCAACCAGCTGGCTGCATTAGTTGGCAAAGCGTCGCTACTTCCCCCAGAAACACCGCTGTGAATGTGTTATTGGCTCACAGCGAGCCGTATTCTGTTATTTCCCAGCCAGCTCTGCGTGACGGATCTCCCGTGATTCTGGGTGGAAGAGTAGAGCTTGGGTCTGTCGTACGTGTCTGTTTCCACACATTCAACCCAAAGCTAATGACGCTGGCACGACTCGAAACCTCTGCCTTTCAGATTCAACCCATCAAACAGTGGCGGAGCTGGGATGTTTTCATGGGGGGGGGTTAGCAACCAGCCTGGGGGGGGGAACATAAATCTTCATTATTTCAATATAAAAATGTGGTTGACTATAAACTATTTTAGTGCCTAAAACATGGCTGAATACAATTAATTTCTACTTAATTGTAATTGAGATATTTGTAAATTATTATATCAAGTAATACTGAGTTAATATGACAATTTTTGTATTATTCCTCATTCCTCAGGTATTTTAATAAAGGGGCTCACTATAGCTTAATTGCTCTGTCAGATTGGTTTTGCCTCTCAAAACCCCCCAAAATGTGTTCTCTAACATTACACACTCATGGATGAGTCATGTTAGTGATACGAATGTGAAAAAACAACAGCACATAAATGCCGATTGTAAAATTTGTTGTTTTATGGCATTTATAATGGTCTTCATTTTCGTTTGTACTCTTAAAATGCAATGAAATACAATAGATACATGTTTTCTAGTATAAATGCACTGTGCATCGATTTATTTATCTTGTTATGCATTTAAATTATTTCTTTAGTATTTAAAATACATATCAAGTTGCGCCTATGTTTTCTGGAATAATGCACGAGAGCCTCATATTTTAGCATGCATTTGAGAGACGTTACTGAAATGTAAATACATACATGCATGCACAGTTTGTGCATTCTTGTCAAGAATAAATGCATGGGACATTTAAACTGCATGTTTAATGAGCAGGGTTGACCACGCTCTAATCGCCATGGCCCCGTTCCTGACTTCCACCCCTGACACTAAACATCGCCAGTGTACTCACTCTTCATGTCGCTCTCAAACCGTTATGATCTTATGATTGGCTGAACACAAACTAAATGCACGTTTTGCTAACATTCCCATTCAGTTATGAAAACATTAGTTCTGAACACCATTCTTTTAAAATGGTTCAGAAATGTTTTTATGAAAGGAACATAACATTGTACATTTTGTCAAAATACGGGAACATACTTTGAACGTTCTGAACAAGGTGTACACCATTTAAAAACACTCAGACCTGAATCCGCCCCTCCAACTAAAACATACTACTTCATGCCTCAAACCCGTTTGCCATGTATGATTGCTATACAGAAATAATGCGTTTGCTGACATGCCATCAGTTATGAACAACATTAGTTCTGAATCACCATTCATTATAAAATGGTTCAGATTTTTTTTTATTAAGGGAACATAACATTGTATCATTTTGCAAACATTATGGGAACGTTACTTTTTGAATGTTCTCTGAATGATCTGAAACAAGTGTAACATTTAAAAAAGTGCACTGTATAAAGGTTTCAGCAGATTTCTTGTTGTTTTAAGTTTGAACAAAAATACGTTTTGAAAACTCAAAAATCTGCTGAAGCTGGTCGCCTTAAACTTTTGAGTTCTCAACTTGTTTTGATGCATAAATAATGTTTCAGTGTTTAACGTTTTGAAAACACTATTAAGCTAACAAAAAGAATGTTTACGAATGTTCAAAAGATCCAGTTTTTTAATGTTAAGGAAACATGCAAACATTATAGAATGCTATTTTAGAACAATTTAAAACAAGTCGCAACATTTCATAAATCAGATGAACATCCAAATGAAGTGTTTCAGAAATAAACATTTAATGACCAATATATGTTTCTGTGCTAACATTTCGAGAACGTTATTAAACACCACATAACTTTAAACAATGTTCGAACTCATTTTATGAACGTTTCTTGAGAGAAGCTTGCCAAAACTTTGTTATATGTACTTGATGAATGCTCTAAGAAACATTTAAAAAATATATACATTAAAAAAACATTCTGTTTTGGGTGAAAATAAACTAAAAGTACAATGTTGCAAGAAACACCTTTTAAATAAAGTTGAGGTCAAAAGTTTACACGCCCCTTTCATAATCTGCAAAAAATGTGAATTATTTTACTCACTGATGCTTTAGAAGAAAATAAACCATGCATTAAGAGCTGGGGGGGGGGGGTGAACACTTTTGAATTTGTACTCAATAATCAACAGAAGAAGAAACAAGACTCCATCTCCAGTAAATATATCTTGATTTAAAGAAAAACAGACTTTTTGCAGCGCATGCAACGTTTATGACCACGACTTCATGCATTTAAGACGTTCAGCTCTGATTTAAGATAATAACAACAATAATAATAATTAAATATTACTAAACAGCCATAGCTACCCAACTACCAATCACATATTCTAAGAGTGTTTTATGAAAACATTATTCTTAAATATATTAAGAATGTTATTTTTCAATGAACATTAAATGAAGATTCCATTCTATTATTTGTGACATTTGAATATTAAAAACACCGTGCTTTATATTTAAAGACCATTTCTTCTCGGCCAAGCGTTTGAGGAATATTATTCATAAATGTCTTTTAAACATACAAAACATATATATATGGATGTTTTATGCGAACGAGGTCTGAGAGCGTGCATCATACGGACGTTTCCTTTTCTTTGCATATTAAATATTAATAATGTTACAAGAACATTCCATAAACACAATCCTATTTCCATAACCTGTACTGAGATGTGTCTGAATGCCTGGAAACAGAGAGAGTATATTTAGCCACGATCATAAAAACATATGGATGCTTTGATATGAATAAACACCCATGCATCAGATCTCAGGATCTCTGAGCATCACTAACATGCTTCAAACCAACCAATGACTGCCTGAAGAGCCTGTCTTCCTTCATATGCACGCATGCACCACCCTAAACACTCATGCATCAGATCTCAGGATCTCTGAGCACATCTCTACAGCCCCAAACACTCGTGCATGTTCTTACACAAGCGAAATATTAATAATCATGTAACGCAAAGATCGATGCGTGTTGATGAAACGAGCATCCAAAGCCCGTGGTCACGAGGGACTCGATGTAACATCGCAGGAATAGAATAACCGAGTCAGATGCATTGCACGCGATCTCTTGATGACGAACCCGGCCATGCATCGTAGATCTCGAGCGCGGTTTGTGACCTTGCAGATGTTCTGATCGAGTGCATTGGTTAAATGCGTTATTCTGGGGTTCTGTCTCATACTGTGCTCGTGTCTCCGAGCGCATCTGAGGATGCATGCATGGAACAGCACATCATTTACCTGTAGAAGATATCAGCGCTTCACGAGGGCAAAGCACGCCGCATTTCCACCCAAATCAGCATCTCCTTCCTTCTGATGACCCTCCCTCATCAGGACCTCCGATGCGCGTGCACGCGACGCAGCTCATTCTGTGATGTATGATATATGATGATATGTTCATTAGGATTCTCCTTTAATGAGACCTCCAGCCGGATCTCCTCTCCGCATTACGCCTGCATGCACCCAAATCACCAATCCTAGCACGGCGAGGGTCGCCTCATGAATATTAATTAGGACACGCTGCAGCCTTCCAATCGAACGGCGCGCTTTGGAATATTAATCAAGCACGCGGACGTTCAGACGTCACCCTCATTGTTCCGGTATGAGACTTCTGCTCTTCTTTATTGCCGGTAATCTCCTCTCAAAACAGCATTAGCAGCACGGTGTATGTCCCAAATAGACCAATACCTAGCATTGTGATGGGTCAAAATTATACTTTCTATTATGAAAAATATTAGATTTAGGACACGTCATGCAGATATCTTACCAAATCGATATCAGAACTGAATTATGGAATTATTAATCAATGCATTGCGGACGATTCATTGAACGAATCAAGATCATTGTTCTCATATTTAGACTTCTTGCTCCAGATCTTTCAAATATTGGTCCAACATACATCAATGAAACTAGTCATTAATCTTCACGGGTGTATGTTTTGTGCTCCAGAGAATCACATATCATCTCGGTAAAGCATGGTCAAACCGCCATTATACGTTTTTCTTTTATGCAATAACTACATTAAGGAAGTGTCTTAAAATCATGAAGAATTCTATCCGTAAATAGAATTATGAAATAGAACAAAATTTATTTATTGTAATAACTATGCATTAAATAAAAAATAGAATCGATTATATTAAATAGAATAAAATTAAAGAAATAGAATTGATTCTGATATAATTTAGATTTATTAATAGAATGCAAACCAGATTTTCAAATATTGATCATAAGCACACATAGAATGGAGATAAAAATAGAATTGATTAATCTATAAGATAGAATGCAATACAGGTATAATTGATGCTCCATGGTCAATCATAATCTTCGGTTAAAGCATGAACAACCCAGACATAGAATTTGATTATCAATAAACTATAATTTATTAAAGTCTGAATACAAAAATAGAATTATTCATCCTAATAGAATGTACTAAATATAATTAAATAGACTAAAATAGAATTGATTAATAAAAATATAATTGATTATAATAAATATAATTTATTAAATTGAATAAAAATAGAATTATTCATGATAAATAGAATGGGGACTAAATATAATTAAATAGAACAAAATAGAATTGATTATAATAAATATAATTGATTAAATAGAATATAATTTATTAGAATTGAATTATGATAAATAGAATTATTTATGATAAATAGAATGTATACATATGAATTGATTATAATAAATATAATTGATTAAATAGAATTGATTACAATAAATATAATTTATCCTTCTAAGCATGTTTTTGGAGCTTAATATTTAATATAGCCTACATGTGAATTCTGTAATCAAGGAAAATAAACTATTTTGCATCTTTTTGTTCATTGCCTATTTACTCAAGATTATTTTGCAAGGATTTGGAATTCTGTATTAACATAATTATGGAATGTATGACAGAAATATGTATATTTGATGTGTTTTTATACAGAAATCGAACATTTGAACAGTAAAGAACATCATATTATACATTCGTTTATTTTATTAATACCATATAGAAGACTCACATTTTTCACATTTTATATGACTTTAAATGATATGTAAATCTCTTGCAACAACAAAAAGCATGGAAAACATATAATGCTATATGTAATTTAATATATTTTTTGTCCAAGCAGCTAATATTAATTTGATCGTGTAATATGCAATACCTCTTGTTCTTGTGGCCCTAAATTAATAAAGCATTAAAAATGTATAATATATTTTATTTAACATTCTATATTTTAACACGACCTCTTTGTGTTCCAACGGTTTTGCTGCTATACATTTTATTGTATAAATCCGTAACATTAATACATTGTTCTATAATATCAATCTGGAATTGTTGACGTTATTTTGTAGCCGTCTAATGAGAAAGCGCGCCCGTGACGTACAGCGCGTATCCTCCAATGAGCGCGCTGCTCTCGTGAATATTAAGCAGCAAGCCTTCGCTGTAGTAGCGCTGGTCAGAGAACGCCTTCGTGCAGACAGCGACTCGATCGTGATGGAGCAGGTCTGAGATCAGTCTGTGTCTAATGCAGTGCAGCTCTTTCTGTCCTCCTCATATTAAAGCCGACAGCACAGCAGACTGGGAATGTGTCAGCACGACTGATATGTGCTGTATGTGGCTTCAAACAGCGTTCTGCGTTCAAGTGTATGCACAGCGGGGCTAGTTGTCACACGCTCTGTATGGTTTCAATCAGAAATGTTTCTCTGTACTTTAATAGCAGTTCTCAAGAGTGCACATTGTGTTTTAAATGATGTGCATTTAATGCAATTTTTTTCATTATTGATACATAGTTGTGTTTTCTTTTTATTTATTATACTATTAACAAAAGGCAAAAAGCTTGCTCTATTCAATCTGTTTTTTTATTTCTTATATAATAATAATAATAATAATAATAATAAAACATCTTTAAGCTGACTTTTGTTGGTTTTGATTGTCCTCATACGTAAGTGGTTATGGATAAAAGTGTACATGTTTATAATATGCAGTACACTGGATTTTCTTGTTTTCTATCTTAACAATCTTTGAGTCAAGGTGAATTTACTGTACAAGCTAAATTATTTAAGATATTATGTCTTGTTTTATGAAAAATTTATAAAAAAACGTTTAGTTAGTTTTTGTTTAAAACAACAAACATAATCTTAAGGCTAAATAAGAGTTTTTTTACACAATTTTTAGTAAGTCATTGTACAGTACATGCTTGATTGAAATATTGTGAGATATTGATACTCTAAAACCAGACACGTACTGTGTAAGAGAGTCGTTTCTGAGTGTGTGTGAGAGAGAGAGAGAGAGTGTGAAGTTCGGGATTTCAGAACACGTTTCGCGAGTCATTTGATTCAGTTTGGGATTTCAGAACACGTTTCGCGAGTCATTTGATTCAGTTTGGGATTTCAGAGCGCGTTTCGCGAGTCAATTGATTCAGTTCGGGATTTCAGAGCGCGTTTCGCGAGTCAATTGATTCAGTTCGGGATTTCAGAGCGCGTTTCGCGAGTCATTTGATTCAGTTCGGGATTTCAGAACGCGTTTCGCGAGTCATTTGATTCAGTTTGGGATTTCAGAGCGCGTTTCGCGAGTCAATTGATTCAGTTCGGGATTTCAGAGCGCGTTTCGCGAGTCATTTGATTCAGTTCGGGATTTCAGAGCGCGTTTCGCGAGTCATTTGATTCAGTTCGGGATTTCAGAGCGCGTTTCGCGAGTCAATTGATTCAGTTCGGGATTTCAGAGCGCGTTTCGCGAGTCATTTGATTCAGTTTGGGATTTCAGAGCGCGTTTCGCGAGTCATTTGATTCAGTTCGGGATTTCAGAACACGTTTCACGAGTCATTTGATTCAGTTCGGGATTTCAGAGCGCGTTTCGCGAGTCATTTGATTCAGTTTGGGATTTCAGAGCGCGTTTCGCGAGTCATTTGATTCAGTTCGGGATTTCAGAGCGCGTTTCGCGAGTCATTTGATTCAGTTCGGGATTTCAGAACACGTTTCGCGAGTCATTTGATTCAGTTCGGGATTTCAGAACACGTTTCGCGAGTCATTTGATTCAGTTCGGGATTTCAGAACACGTTTCGCGAGTCATTTGATTCAGTTCGGGATTTCAGAGCGCGTTTCGCGAGTCATTTGATTCAGTTCGGGATTTCAGAACACGTTTCGCGAGTCATTTGATTCAGTTTGGGATTTCAGAGCGCGTTTCGCGAGTCAATTGATTCAGTTCGGGATTTCAGAGCGCGTTTCGCGAGTCAATTGATTCAGTTCGGGATTTCAGAGCGCGTTTCGCGAGTCAATTGATTCAGTTCGGGATTTCAGAACGCGTTTCGCGAGTCATTTGATTCAGTTCGGGATTTCAGAGCGCGTTTCGCGAGTCATTTGATTCAGTTCGGGATTTCAGAGCGCGTTTCGCGAGTCATTTGATTCAGTTTGGGATTTCAGAGCGCGTTTCGCGAGTCATTTGATTCAGTTTGGGATTTCAGAGCGCGTTTCGCGAGTCATTTGATTCAGTTTGGGATTTCAGAACACGTTTCACGAGTCATTTGATTCAGTTCGGGATTTCAGAGCGCGTTTCGCGAGTCATTTGATTCAGTTCGGGATTTCAGAGCGCGTTTCGCGAGTCATTTGATTCAGTTTGGGATTTCAGAGCGCGTTTCGCGAGTCATTTGATTCAGTTCGGGATTTCAGAGCGCGTTTCGCGAGTCATTTGATTCAGTTCGGGATTTCAGAACACGTTTCGCGAGTCATTTGATTCAGTTCGGGATTTCAGAACACGTTTCGCGAGTCATTTGATTCAGTTCGGGATTTCAGAACACGTTTCGCGAGTCATTTGATTCAGTTCGGGATTTCAGAACACGTTTCGCGAGTCATTTGATTCAGTTCGGGATTTCAGAGCGCGTTTCGCGAGTCATTTGATTCAGTTCGGGATTTCAGAACGCGTTTCGCGAGTCATTTGATTCAGTTTGGGATTTCAGAGCGCGTTTCGCGAGTCAATTGATTCAGTTCGGGATTTCAGAGCGCGTTTCGCGAGTCATTTGATTCAGTTCGGGATTTCAGAACACGTTTCGCGAGTCATTTGATTCAGTTTGGGATTTCAGAGCGCGTTTCGCGAGT